>JANBSU010000124.1:0-36586 GCA_027578835.1 Coemansia sp. RSA 2050 | reverse complement strand
AAAGGCGAGCGAATGGGTAAAAGGTGAGGAAGAGGGCAAGGTGGCCAGGATCGCTTCTCTCTTTATAACCCAGAAGCTCCCAAAGTCGCTTCTAAAAAAGGAGGCGGAGGCATGCGGAGGCAGCGACGGTGAATGCGGCAAAATACCCCCCGATTTACACCCCCCTCGCTTGGCCTGTCATACTCGACTTTTTATTAGCCAACCCGAGAGCTTGACAACGATCTACTTGTGCTTATTGGCTGATGCCTTTTATCTCTAGCTTGGGCTGCTCTTGCCGAGCAGCTGGATACCCTTTTTCACCTCGGTGTTCTCTTGGATTGGATAAACTTAGTGAAGGAGGAGAGGGCTGCTCTCGGTGCAATAAATGTGTCTATTGTTGGCACGGGAATTGCTGCCCACTGCACTATATGCACGTTGTATATTTTGTCTTATTCATTCTTCAATTACAGCCAATATGCCCTTTTTCGGTCAAGCGAACAATAGGAAGGGCGGCTTAGTGTTCTCTTTGAAAGGTTCTTCAGGGCCGCCAATCCCTAAAGTGGTTACAGCGAGTTAAAGTAGTGTATCACTAGGGAAGAGCGGGTTGGAGGCTCTTTAAGAGATTTACAAGTGTACTATCCAATACTATAATTGCCTAATACTAGAGCAAATAAGGGGCAATGGGGTAGCGATTAAGGTTTTTTTTTTCTTTCCGTGGTAGCACCAAGGTGTCACTAAAAAATTCTTGTCCGGAATAGACTTTTTCTCTCTCGGCCGTATCCAAGCAGCACAATGCAGAGAAAACTCAGTAGTCAAGCAATAGTAGTCCCTCTCATTTTTTTGAGCATCATCATGTGATGGACAGGTACCAGAAAAAGAATGAAGGCATATTCTTTTTCTCTCCTCTCATCCACCTTGTATTACTATAAATTAAATTCTCAATGTCTACGACCAGCCCCACCGTACTAAGCGAATTCGAGCCCAGCGCGCGACAGCCAACTGCCCTGCCGCCGTACGAGACGCGGGTGCCCGAAGCGATGAACAATTACAATCTCCCATGCGATCCTCACCTCATAGCAGAAAAAGTGCAACGACTCGGCGAGCAATTCCCGACCTTCGCCAACAAGTCAGCGGACGACTTAGAGGACCTCCTTCGTTTCGAGGACCTATTCCAAGCACACATCGACGGCCTAGAACAAGTCCAGCTGATGCGCACACTGGAATATGAGTTGAGGGAGGAGAATGAGAGACTGGCGGAGGTCAACCTATCGTCAGAGGATGAGCTGAGGAAGATGAGGGATAGCGTGGCGGAGCTCCAGATGTTTGCTAGTTCGCTAACTTCCAGGCTATATGAGTTGGTGCAAGAGCACTTGGATTTGCAGAAACCCTACTCGCCTATGCTGCTTTTGCAGAGACTGAGAGATGAGGTCAAGGCTCTGGATGAGCAGGCTGACTCTACCGCGAGAGCTTTTATGGCGAAGGAGGAGGCTATAGAGTTCGCTGAGTGTGAGGACTTTGTGAAGGCCTATAAGCAATTGCGCTTGCGCTTCCACTCTTCGGAGGCTCGCTGCCGGCTAGCAGATGCTGCCTATCGTAGTGGCTCCTTGTCAGGCGTGCCCCTCTCGCTGGATCGCTAAGTGATGTGATGAGAAAATAAATACTGAGTAAATGCTGATAATACTAAAAAGAAAAAGAAAAAGAAAAAGCAAGGCCTAGTGGGCAGCACCTTCTTCCAGCGCATGGTAGGCAGCATCGCGACGCACTAACCACTCATAGACAAAGGCACCAGCTACACCGCCCACAATGGGGCCAGCCAGGGGTACCCAGAAGTAGAACGAACCATGGGCAAATACATCAAAGCCATAGGCTAAGGCAGCGAAAACGCGGGGACCCAAATCACGAGCTGGGTTAATAGCCAACCCCAGAGGCGAGCTAACACCCAAAGAAGCCGCCGAAAACGCCAGTCCCATCGCCAACGGCGCAATGCTCTTCGCTGTGCTCGTAGTATCAGTAATAGCAAAAACAGCCAACACAAAGATAAATGACGCCGTAACCTCGCCCACCAGACCCGTCCATGTCCCACCCGTAGTAATGAAAGCCAGTGCCGCTGGGTGCATGCCCTTGCCCTTCGGCAGGTCGCCCAAAGCAGCGCCGAAATTGACCCACACCAAAAGCGCACCAGTAAAGGCACCCAGCGTCTGCGCCACGAGATAGCCCAGAACTCGGGTCGCTTGGAAGCCGCTGAATATGGCGCGAGATAGAGTCACGGCTGGGTTGATGTGGCCGCCGCTGACATGCTCGGAAGTCCAGATACCAAGAGTCACAGCTAGTCCCCAAGCCAATGAGCTGTTGAGGGCTTCAGTCTTGCGGGTAGTAGAGCTGGTGAGATTCTGAGCAGTCACACCAAGCCCTACCAATGTTAGTATCATAGTACCAATAAACTCGGCCCAATACGGGGCAGCTACATTGCGAATGGATGGCATTATAAATAAAGTCAAGCAGAAAAGATAGATAGCGTTTGCTGACGGGTAAAAAAACGTTGGAGTGGGTGGAGGAGCTGAGATGTCTCTTTTTAAACTGATTTTCCCCCATGGGTATAGAGCATAGTTTGCTGCGTTTTTTTCTTTAATCAAACGATGTGTCATTCCCCCTGTTCCGCCACGCATTTTAGAACAAGGCAGAGGCTGAAAAAGCACCTCGTGCCATAGGTAGACCCTGATCCCAGAGAGCTCTGAGCTGAGTCGTCGAGCTGAGTTCAATGGTGGCGTGTGCGTGAGTACCAAAAACGCAACAAACAAACGATGTCTATGTACGACGGTTTCCCAGAGAAACCAACATTTTGCACACGACTCCCTCCCAAATAAAGTCATACTATAAATACCCTATGGTGCGTACCAAAAGCCAGAGGCAATTTATCTTCAGAACCATTCACTCATATTTTTTACAATGAAGATTACTGCTATACTCGCCGCTCTATCCGCCACTGCCATGGCCAAGGTCTACCACATGAATGCCGCCAGCGATGCCACGGTGTCATACAGCGGTATCAAGAACTCTGACGGATCATACGAGTCCCTGACTCCCAAGGGAAATGAATCCACCTTGACCACGTTCAAGGGCAACAGGGACTATCGCCGTATTCTCCTGGGCTTCCACGTACCGGCTCCAGTCAAGGATCCCTCGCTGATAACCAAATGCGTGCTCCATGTGCCAGTACCCAAGGACTCGCCAGACCAAGACTACTCGCTGACCGCCTACACGGCCAGTAGCAACTGGGATGAATCCTCGGTGAACGGATCCACCAAGATCACCAGCACCAAGGAGCTAGGCTCGGTCAATGTCCCCAAGGGCAAGAACCCTGGGACCATCGATGTCACGGGCGCCTGCCAGGCAGCAGCAGAGGGCAAATTCAGCATGTTTATTGACACAAACCAGCCTGCAGTCACCTTCTACTCAAAGGACTCTGGCAAGACCAGCTTTACCCTAGACATGACGTACTAAATATACTCTAGTCCTCGTAAGAATTTGATCTGTGCTTGGGCACAAACGTAAACCCGTCGGGCGCCGGCCCCAGAATCATCTCAGAGATCTTGATCCAGTCCCGAGCCTGCGCGCTAGCCATCAATGTCTCCAAGTCGTTTCTCCCAACAAACGCCGGCGGCCTATCGTTCATCCGCTGGGGCAGGACCTCGAGAATACCGGCTGGGATATACCGATGCAAAAACGACTGCCACTCGAGCAAGTAGCGCCTAGTGGCATTGACGCCCTGCGAGTCGGTGCCCCAGTGCTCCAGGCCGAACCTCGCAAACTCCTTCATCATACCCAGCCGCTCAGTGGCCGAAATGTCCCACACGCGGCGCTCCTCGATCTCCTTAAAGACCCAGGGCTTGACTAGCGCCCCGCGGCCAATCATAATGCCGTCGCACTGCTTCTCAGTCTCCAGGTGGTCCCAGTACTCCTCCCACGACATCACATCGCCGCCGCCAAACAGGGGAACTCGCGAGGCTGCCTGCTTGCACTCGCCAATGTACCCCCAGTTGGCCAGCTTGGTGTAGCGCTGCTGCCGCGACCTCCCGTGCAAAGTGACCAATGCTGCGCCCCACTCCTCGAACTGCGGAATGAGCTTATGGGCCACATTGTCGTTCTTCAGCACTCCCGTGCGAATCTTCACCGTCACGTCACAGTCCGTCACATAGTGCATGGTACGCACAATGCGGCCGATCTTCTTGGGCTGGCTCAGCAGAGCACTGCCGCCGCCGTTGTTGGCAACCATGTCGATGGGGCATCCCATATTCAAGTCAATAAAGTCCACCTCGCACTCGTTGCTGATGAGTTCGGCGGCCCTCCCAAGGACGCTGGCATTGTTGCCGGCCAGCTGCACGCCGAAAATGTCCTCGCTCTTGTGCCGCTTTACCAGCGCCCACTCGGACTGCTGGCCCTGGAGGAGGTTGCCCGCAATGGCCATCTCCGAGCACGTGATATCCACTCCATACCCCTTGCAGATGCGTCGGAACGGCAGGTTGCCAACCGTCGTCAGCGGCGCCAGGTACGTCTTGCCGCGGTAGTCAATGTGCCCACGCTTCGTCCGCTGTCGCTTCTCCCGCCCCTCGCCCTCAAGCCCCTTGACCGTATCGCAGACCCCCTCCCTTGCTTCTCGGTCCCAGAGCGCCTCGAACTCCTCGGTGCGCGGGAACGCGATCTGCTTCTTGCGCACCCTAATCTGCATACTCTTGTCCACCTCATTGTAGGCGTAAAACTGGTCGGCCTTCTCCTCGCCCGCCGTCGCATGTGCACCAGCATATCTGCACCGTAGTCCATAGCGACATTTACCGTAGACGTCAATGTTGACGCAGGAGGGCCCAAGGTCGGCTTCCTTTTCGGCGAGGTATCCGGCGACATCGTGGCTGTACGTGCACTTGTCGCCCAGTGTGCACTCGTCGCCCGATGCTGTCTTGTTGCACAGCCGGATCCCTTGCTCGCTGTGAGCTGCCTTGTTCTTGTTCTTCTGCCGTCGGTTCTGGTGCTGGCCTCCGCTGCGCTTGGCCGTGCTTTCCGCTGGTGCTGAAGTGGGGGCATCGGCACCCTCACTCGCTGCCTCAGTGCTTGGCGTAGGCTCGGCCTGCCGCTGTATTAGGTACTCAGCCTTGACTTGAGCCGTGCCTCGGTCCGCCGCACTGCGCTCAGCCTGCGGCGCCTCAACAGCAACAAAAACAGCAGCGGAATCAGTTGTAGCGATTGTCATTCTATGCCAATATTTCAAAAATTCCAAAAGCGAAGAACCGAAAGACGGAAAGTAAAAAAAACCACATTGAGCTTGATCTCAACCTTTCCACTAACGAGTGATCTGATCAACTATTGGTTTATTTATCTGTTACACCAGGGAGCGCTAGACACTTGGAGCTAATCATCGCTGGTCTCTGGCGGAAAAAAAATGTCGTTAGGTATAAAAAGGCAGGCGCAAGTGCTTGTGCCGAATCCAAAAAGCAACTAGATGGAGAAAAATGCGCTGTATTTATACAAAAATTGCAACCAAAAAGTCGCTTGCTGACATCCATCGTTGTTCCTTTGGTGTCCAAACAACAAACATAGCTGTAACTGTTCCATCAATGATTACAGGCATGAGCCAAGGATACCACAAACTCAAAGGCATCCAACCTCTGAAATTACCAGCCGCATGCTCAATAGCGTGCACTTCATTTCCTACAAACATCAGTCTATTAATCCATGTTGGTACTCTGCTCAATTAACTTCTTGGTCTCTCCAGCGCTCTACTCCATTTGCCGCTGTATCATTTTAAGGCTATGTATCTCATATTTCAGCCCGCCAAACAGCAACCGCCGCAACTGCAGCACATATGGCCTAAATTTGTCTGTAGTAATCATTTGCTTCATGTGTGCTGTTGGATAGCAGCAAGTATAGTCGGCCAGATCGCGATTACGAGTCCATGATCATAATCGCAAGATCATGATTACAAGCGACTTTGGCGGCGCTGTTTAAATATGGCGCTACGGGGCATTAGTGGTGTGAGATCTCTTCAGTTATTTTAACTCGCATTTTTAAGATAATTATTATAAATAGGGTCTAGTCCAAACCCGCACAGTACTATCTAAAAGAGACCCTATTACTTGCTGTTGTTGCCGTACAAAGCTGCTCTTTGTACCCAATGTACCCAACGGTGTCTGAGTTGCAAAAAGGATGTTCCGTTTGCTATGCTGCTCTGATTCCTTGATTGATTAGCGTCGTTAGCGCGTTTGCTGCTAACACATACTATACCAGAATCACCAGGGTTCTGAATTTTTTTGGGTGAGGCAAAGGTCTTTTTAAAAATATATGTTTTTGTTAGTTTTCTAAATACCAAAATAAAACCTAAGGAAAGAGACCCTATTACTTGTTGTTGCCATGCAAAGCTGCTCTTTGTATCCAACGATGTCTGCGTTCCGAAAGGATGTTCCGTTCACTACGCTGTTCTGATTCCTTGATCGATTAGCGTCGTTAGCACGTTTGCTGCTAACAGTTTTTGTAGTCACTAGACTCTTTTTATTCATATACAACTGCTTTATTGCTCAAATATCCATGTGTATTGTGAAATTCTAATATCACAGCTATATTTTGAAAGCAAGCTGATAATTTCAGGCATCAAGATGTTTCTCTTACAGCTCGAAGTTCAAGGCTATTAAGTGGGCTGTGTATAGTATGAGCTGGTGTTCTAGGTTCAATACTCAGCATGAATTTCATGTAGTCAACTCTGGTCTCAAAAAGGCCTAGTTTGGAGCTCATGTCTATGGCAATATTGACATAATGGAGTTTTGGGTGGCTGAGCAGCATGAACACCCTATGGTTCCTAAGAACCATAGTAGTACTAGGGTTGATGTTGCAGCGAGGCAACATTAGACCCAGGGCCTTGCCAAAGTAGATGTCTCGCAAGCCCACCTCCATCGTGAGCTCTCTAGCTAGCAAGTACACAGGAATATTGAGATTCTTAAAGCGACCAGGCCAGGCGTTTCGTGTCACAACACGCTTGTTTTGTTGACTGCCAATAAAACGTATAGTACAGCTTTTGCAACAGTTTGCATACACAACAGCATAAAGGCTGCTACAAACCCAGAGCAGTGATAGCTGTAGCGCCAAGCGCTCTGCTGCACTGAGAAGCATGTATTTAGTCTCTGGCTCAGCGCCTACCTCTGGAGGATCAGAACTAGGGGCTTTTTGTCTGTAGGCTGCGACGTAGTTGATTATGAGCTTGACAACAAGAGTGGAAGGTGTCTGAAAAAGCGATAGGGCTTTCATCGTAGTATTGTATAATGAAACTAATGAGAAAATGATGCACAGAGTACAGAAAAATGGCAGGAAAAGTGGTTAATATCCACAAACTATAACTAATAAGCAAGCTAAAGCTTGTCGGCATGCGGAGTGCAGGGCTTGTTATGGACTGTGGCTTAGAGGTCCATTCAGCTGACTTTTCGCTGTCTTATGCTTGGCGGCATACGTAAGCATTAATTCAAACTGGGGTATTGATTTGCTAATTCGAGTAAGCATATCAGGGGCATGCTTGATGTCTGAGCCAAGCTGAGCGGGTGGGAACCAAAGTGCGGATCTGAGTTATATGTGCGTCGTTCACACGGATTGTGCCAAATGCACCGAGTGCCGGAGCGAGAACAAGCAGCACAGTTGATGTCAAATTCATGGGTTGTGCTGGGAACGAATCGGATACATTTCCTATTTTGTTCCAATGCCTCCCTTTTCCCCCCTCCCACCCCAGAGAGGTGGTAGTGGCTGTTAATTCAATACTAGTGTATGAATATAACGATGCCTGGGATATTTTTGTATTAGGTAACATTGACAAATTATTAGAGTTGGATTTTGTCGATTGGAGCCTCTTTGCAATAGAAAAATTGCCGCTGCCCGAAGAAAGAAGCGAATTGGGAACGCCTGACCTTTTATTTTTTTGCTGCGCCTGGCACGCGCAACCGGCTTGTAATACGCAGGGTGTCCCCCTTTTTTACGGCTTAAAACTATGAAGCGGGCAGGTGTTATCTGCATGTTGTCAGCAGGGCATCTCTACATCCAATGCCAACATAAACACATGTCTCTTATTGTTGCCGTTTTGTGCCCAAATACATTTGCGCCGTTGGCAGTTTAGGATGTGGTCAGGGCAAGGGCAAGGGGATCGTCCAAGAGCAGCTATAAAGCGAGAATGTCCCGCAAACCACTACAAACATCATCACGCAAAACATAGTATTCAATCCAGATACATACACTTTTTTTCATTTGCTATATCATCATAGTCCACGTAATACCTTCCATAATGAAACTCCTTTCAAGCGCCGCCATTTCTCTTCTTGCCTGCGCTGCTGTACCAGCGGCGGCTGATATGAAGACAGTTGGGGCGACCAAGGATGCCACGGTAGTTTACAACCTACAGCAGTGCGGCGACACGCCCTGCGCACTGATCAACCATGGCATGGAGCCCACGCTGAGCGCATCGCAGCAGAATGGCGAGGCCGTGCGTATTCTTCTCGGATTTACGCTGCCAGCCGGCATCAGCAGCAGCGACAGCATAACCTCGTGCCAATTGCAGATGCAGAGGCCGGTGCAGGGCCCCTCCGGTCAATACGGGCTGACGGCGTCGGAGGCCCTGGGAAGCTGGGATCAGGCTACGGTCAATGGGCTGAGCAGCCTACCAACGGGCAAGGTATTGGGCAGCGTGCAGGCCACGGGTAATGAGCGCCCTAATGCCATTGACGTCACCAATGCATGTAGGGACGCAGCGAGCGGGAGCAGCGACGGGTCATTTAGCCTTTGGGTGGACACTAGCGGGCCGGCTGTGGTGTTCCCGTCAATGAAGACTGGCGCGGCATCAATGCTACGCGTGTTCACAAAGTAAACGCGCATTTTTCCTTTTTGATCAAACGACGATCAGTTGACAGAGTTACACTGATTGACGCTATGATGGGAAAGGTCAGCCTTTCTCTCTCTTATCTTTTGCTATTTTCACTAGTGGCTATTTTTTTAAACTTGGCTTTTGTTCTTTACTCGTCATGGCCGATAGCAAGCTTCACATATCGTACAACCAGATCCACCAGCTTATTGACTATGCTGTGAAGCGGTTCCGCTTGGGCGACGACTACAGCCCCGATCTGATGATAGCTATTGGAGGAGGCGGATTCATTCCGGCGCGTATTCTGCGGTCGTTCCTAAAGGCCAAAAGCGGGCGCAACATCCCCATTCAGGCCATTGGGCTATCGCTCTACGAGGAGCTGGCCAACGCAGGGCAGGGCGGCGTGCCCGAAGTGCCCGGGGTGCAAGTGACAAAGACGCAGTGGCTGAACTTTGGCGGGGCCGATTCGCTGGTCAGTCTGCTCGGGCGCAAGATCCTGATTGTCGACGAAGTCGATGACAGCCGCAAGACCCTGGTGTACGCGGTTGCAGAGCTGCTCAAGGACATTCGCGCGCAGGAGCTCCAGGCTGGAATGAGCCCAGGAGCGTCCAATACGGAGATCGGCGTCTTTGTCGTGTACAATAAGGACAAGCCAAAGGCAGAGGAGCTGCCCGAGGCTGTCATGCAGCATTACTACCCGGCTGCTACGACGCCCGATCGCTGGCTGTTCTTCCCGTGGGATTGCACCACCGACATTGGCGTGCACACCGAGCTGTCCAAGCGGGACTCGTGAGGGGCGTGCTTCCTTGTGTAACCTGGCTGTGCGCTTGAATGATCTCACGCTCTCCGCCTGCCCTCTTGCCAGCCCACTCTCTTCACTCTAGACATACTTTTTTCTATCAATTGGCTCATACGAATGAATACTGTTGTTGGCCACAATACAGCGGGCGATGCGTGGCGCAGGCGGCCGGGCGTGTCGCGCGAGCAGGCGGAGAGCCTCGAGGGCGCGAACGCTGTGCTGGAGTCGGGGTTTGTCTGCCTGTCGCGCATCCGAGAGCCGCTGGGGCTGGTGGGCGGGTACTGGGGCATGGACCCCGAGATCATTTTCCAGGTCTCGGCCGGCTCGCCCCGCGTGGCTATCCGCGGCATCCTGGCAATGTGTGACTTCATGGCCAAGCTGCTCGGCTCGCCTGAGCTGAGCGACGCCGCCAGCAGCCAAGTCCGACTCTTTATCGATCGGGCCTACACCTGGGCGCGTATTAATAATGTTTGATTCCGCTGATCTGGGCAGCGAAAATTTTTTCGCTTAAGTCCAAGCGCCGAGTGCCGGCTGCTGATAAGCGGGGCACAGGCAGAGAGTGGCTCTTCTTCTTTACGCTTACCTTTGTTTTTCTTTTTTCTGTATTTTTCCCTTGTAACAGGCACTTTCCTTGCTCTAGTCTGCATCACCACACTACTTTCGTTTTCCCCCCGTCGCTATCCAAGGTACGCACAAGATAAAATGAACTGCCGATCAGCCAAGTGCGTCCTTCTATGAGCCGCGACTCGGGCCCGCTGCCTACTTGCGGCTCGCGGGGACGCGCATCGAGAACTGGTTCTTGCTTTTGGCGCGGCTGGCAATCTGCACACATCTCTTCTTCAAATCTATTTTGGACGCGACATTATTCTCAACACTCTTTGCACCCTCGTCTTTTTTTGCCTGCCTTCTTTCTTCTAGTGCTCCCCCAAAAATCCAGCGTCCGAATTCGCATCTCAATCTCAATCCCAATCTCTTTTCCTTCACGAGCGCTCAGGTTTTACCAAAGCATGGCTGACCACACTGACGAGCTTATTGACTACGAGGAGGAGGACGAGGAGACTCTGCAGCCGGTTGCCGTCTCTGCCGCCGCGCCAGCCACTGTAGCTGCTGATGCCGCCGCTCCGGCCGACGGCGAGGCCGAGACCAAGGTTAACAAGGGCAGCTATGTGGGAGTGCACTCGACTAGCTTCCGTGACTTTTTGATGGCGCCCGAGCTCCTCCGCGCCATCGTCGACTGTGGGTTTGAGCACCCGTCGGAGGTGCAGCAGGAGACTATTCCGGCTGCTATCAACGGCAACGACGTTCTGTGCCAGGCCAAGTCGGGGCTGGGCAAGACCGCGGTGTTTGTGCTGGCGACGCTTAACAAGATCATCCCGGTTCCGGGTACTGTGTCGGCCATTGTGCTGTGCCATACGCGTGAGCTGGCGTTCCAGATCAAGAACGAGTACACACGCTTTAGCAAGTACTTGCCCAATGTCAAGACCGAGGTGTTTTTTGGCGGCGTCAATATCAAGCACGACCAGGAGATCCTGGCTGATAAGGAAAAGTGCCCCAACATCATCGTTGGCACCCCTGGACGCGTCTTGGCCTTGGTGCGCGAAAAGAGCCTGCGTCTGTCGAGCGTCAACAGCTTTGTCATCGACGAGTGCGACAAGGTTCTGGAGGCTATTGGTAAGTTGTCACACCCGTACTGTTGCTTGCACCTTCTGCTGCTTGCACCTTCTGCTGCTTGCTTGCTTACATGATGAACAATTATCTAAACCTAGCTCATTGAATGGCCACCTAAAACAACGCTTAATAATCGGCTAGCATGAGAACAAAAGATTAGTCTGACACTTCTTGCAACCGCCGCTGCCTTGATGTCTTGCTGTCCCAATGCTTTTTTTGCTAACAAAAAACCTTGTTCTTGCGGTGACATAGATATGCGGCGCGACGTGCAGGACATCTTCAAGGCTACGCCCCACAACAAGCAAGTGCTCATGTTTAGCGCTACGCTGAGCAAGGAGATCCGCCCCGTATGCAAGAAGTTTATGCAAGACCCGCGCGAGATCTACGTGGACGACGAGGCCAAGCTCACCTTGCACGGACTGCAGCAGTACTACGTGACTTTGCCCGAGGCGGGCAAGAACCGCAAGCTGAGCGACATTCTGGATTCGCTCGAGTTCAACCAGGTGGTGATATTCGTAAAGTCTGTGCAGCGTGCGAAGCTCTTGAACAATCTCTTGAACAGCTGCAACTTTTCGTCTACCTGCATTCACTCGGGGCTGACGCAGTCCGAGCGCATCGAGACCTACAAGCAGTTCAAGGACTTTACTAAGCGCATCATGGTTGCTACCGACATCTTTGGTCGTGGCATCGATGTGGAGCGCGTGAATATCGTCATCAACTATGACATCTCTGAGGGCGCCGATCAGTATCTGCATCGCGTTGGTCGTGCGGGGCGCTTTGGTACCAAGGGCCTGGCTATTACTTTTGTGTCGACCGACGAGGATAAGAAGGTTCTCGAGTCTGTGCAGGAGCGCTTCGAGGTTAATATCACGGAGCTGCCTGCTGAGATTGACCCCAAGACCTACATGACCTCGTAGGCACTTTTTTTACTATTGTGATTTGCAGTTTCTGTATTGAGATGAAGGATAGGTTGAATGTCGATGATAAAAAGAAAACTATCATTACCCTGTGGCGGCTGCCTTCTTGGCACTACTCTTGGAACGCTTGCCACAAAACCATGATAAAGCGACGTAAATGACAGACCATACAGAGGAAACTCCAGCAATAATGCCTGTCAAGGTAGGAATGTAGTACCCATTGTATCCATAGTCGCTGATGAATAGACTCACACTCTGTTGAGTCATTCCAACAACATGGCCACCCTTTTCTGTGTTAAGCTGGTCGAGGGAGAAAACTTCGATAACTTCAACTTTAATTAGGGTACGAGTCGTCTTTTGAGCGCCCAAAGCTACAGTGGCGAAACAGAGCAGTAGAACTGCTAGATACAAAGTAAAGCGACTCATTTCGAAGAAGGTGATGATAAGTGATAGTAAATAATAAAAGTGGAGGGAGGAGGAGAATTATGCTAAAATGCAATTCGCTTCCAAGCTGGCATTATTTGTATTGGTGGGAAGGTGCCTTTGAGGATGAATCTTTCTGGATAGTCACATTGCCTTTATTTTAAAGGCAAGCTTTGTCGTCTTTATTTACTTTCTTTTTCTTTGAATCCCTGAGGCTCTTTAAAAAAAAAGCACTTTGCAAAAGGCTTTTCTTTGCAAATTTCTTTTCTTTGGTTTGCTAGTTCGCACATGATGGCATGGGCTGTCCCCTCCCTAAAAAAGAGTATGTAGGTTTATTAGACAAAGTGGTGTGCAGAAACAATGGGATGCTTGTCTAGTTTGTGTTGGAGTTTATCATTGGAGCCGTAAAAGCGAGTGCGGTTTATTTGTTTTTCTTTGATCTGCGAATAAGAAGGATAATGCCGACAAGAAGTGCTACGCCGCCAGCAGCGCCTAAACCAATGTACAGGCCGTTGTTGTTTTGGTCGAATGGCTGGCCAGAAAGACAGTTGGCTTGACCCATTTTGAATTCAGTACATTCTTTGGCCGGTGCAGCGAGTACATGGGCAATAAAGGCAAGCAGAAAAGCTAGAATTAGCATAGTGGATATCGTTCAAATAGATGCAAAAATAAAATAAAAAATGAGTTAAGAATAAAGCAAGGAAAAATACTTTTCTCTTTCATCCTCTACTGCTTCTAGCCCTCCTCAAAAAGCATTCTGGTTTCTAATAAACACAAAGAACTGCTGGTGGTTTTTTTCTTCTTCTGTAAAGGCCTCTCAAAGAAATTTATTGTGCAAAAGACGTGTTGTTATTTTCTTGCCTTCTTTCAACTCCCTTTGTTGTTTTTCCTCTTTTCCAGCTTTGGCTACGCCGCTCTAAAACTTTGCCTGTTTTCTTTGACTTGCTCGTATTGGCGGGACACATGTGCTATCTGAGTCTATAAGAACAAACGCGTGTATACTCCCTTTTTTAATTGCACATAGCTCAGCGAGACTCTTGGTTGTTAAAGATACAAGCGGTGCGCATCCGCACAGATGTACTTGATTCGTAAGTGTAGCAAGGAAAATTCCAATAGGGACGTCAAAGACAAGCCTTTCTTGCATCTTTCTGTTGGATACTCAGTCTGTTAGCAGCAAACGTGCTAACGACGCTAATCAATCAAGGAATCGGAGCAGCATAGCAAACGGAACATCCTTTTGCAACTCAGGCATTGTTGGGTACGTTGGGTACAAAGAGCAGCTTTGCACGGCAACAACAACAAGTAATAGGGTCTCTTTCTTTAGGTTTTATTTTTGGGGTTTTTTGAAAACTAATACAGTCAGTACAGTAAAAAAAAGTGGGCGAAAAATAGTTTTTCTTGTATAAAAGGAAAGAAAAAAGTTTAGCTAAAAAGTAGCGACATGGATAGTCAAAACAAAAAAGCTTATATGCTATGCAATTGTAGAGTATCTTGGTAACAATAAAAGATGCGTAGATTAGTCTTTGCTTCGGCCAACGCAAACGCAAAAGATAATCAAGGCAATGACGACAATACCAAGAGGTATACCAATACTAAGACCTAAAATAAGTTTGTTATCGCTAATTGGTAAGCCTTTAATAATATTGGGGTCGCCTGGTCTAATTGGAGCGGCTCCATTGGGAAAGGAGGCCAGTGCGTGGGTAAAAAAGACGAGTAGAAAAAGTAGAACAGACATTGTAAATATTATACGAAATAAAAAAGTTTTGAAGAATAGAAAAGCAAGAAGCAATTTTATATTTAGATTCTATTGTATCCATTTTATTTCTCATATTTTGTATTCCCCCCTCCCTGCTTTTAAAATGGTTCCAAAAGCCCTCTTTGCGATAAACATATGGACCTTATTGTAAAAAGATACTTTTGTGTAAAGCGCTCAAGCGGCCATGAGCAAAGTAAAATGCAGCTTACAAAGGCCATCACGTGGAACAAGATCTTGGCACTTGATTTGATTGTGGGATTAAACCTGACGCGTTTTTTATGATGGGTGGGATTGTCGTTTACACAATTGAGCTGGTCTCTTTATACAGAAAGAGCTTTCGGGCCCAAAAATAGAGACATGTTTTTTTTTTTTTTGCGTCACAATGAGCTGACATATGAAACGATAAGAGAGTGGGTGTAACATGCCAGAGCCAAGAGACCTAGTTCCTCACTCACACTATTATTGGGGGCATGCAAGCTCTTTTTTTCTCAGTGGAAGAAAAATTCATGCAAATCATATTGGCGTGGACTGTGAGAAACGGGGTGGGGGAGTGTGGACCGTTTATGATAATAAAGTTCAAGCCTCCCTCTCTCCTCCCCCTTTTCCTATTATTGTCAACTCTTTTTATTATCTTTTTTTATTTTTATTTTAAAAAAAAGCAAAATGAGAGTAATTACAACGAGTTTGACATTTTTCTCTGCTCTCTTAGTAGCCACCCACGCGTCACCAGCCCTACTGGATTTGGGCCAGTTACTCGGTGAGCCTCTAGCCATTTTCGTCAAACAGCCAAACAACCAAGTAGTCACAGCGTCGTCTGGCGACTATGAGAAGCCCACCAGCGACTCATTATCCATCGCCAGTTCCAGTTCTGGCTCTTCTCATCCGGGTTCCAGTTCAAGCAAAGTGCACGGTGAGTCATCGTCATCCAGCCACGGCGGACCTTCAACCTGGCTTAGTTCGTCGGTTGACTCTTCCAGCAGCGCACCACCACCGCCACCAGCGTCTTCACCCGAAGCGCCACCACCGCCACCACCACCACCACCACCTCCTCCTCCGCCGGTGAGCGAGGGTGGCATTCCCGATGGCCAGGGGAACAAGTTTAATACGCCGAGTGGGGCAGTTCGTTTCCCTTGGAATTTCGGCAACGGCGACCACGTAATCCCACTAACCCCCTCATCGTCCAACGGCGGGTGGGCAATGTCGCCCAACCAGCAATGCAAGCCATCCTCCTGGTGCCCCTACGCGTGCGCACCCGGCTACTACTCGGCGCAATGGGATCCCCAGGCGGTGTCGTACAACGGGCACGGCTCGATGAACGGCGGACTCTATGCCGATGGCAATGGACGTCTCTCGAAGCCGTTCCCCGATCGCCCGTTCTGCGCACCCGGTATGTTTAACGCCCGCATAGTCAACAAACTATCGCAGTCGGTGTCGGCATGCCAGACTGTGTATCCAGGTAACGAGGCCATGATTATCCCGTCGGTGGCACCAGCGGGCGGCGTGGCCGAGCTCAACATAGTGCCCAATACGTATTGGCTGGGGACATCGTCCCAGTTCTACGTCAACTTGGCGGGCTCCTCTGCCGAGCAATGCATCTGGGGCGACGACCACAGTCCTGTGGGCAACTGGGCGCCCTACATTTTCGGCGGAGGCGAGGCCCGTGATGGCAACACCTACATTAGCGTGCAATTCAATCCGCTCTACACGTCAATGGGCTTCAAAGTCAAGGACGCCTACAACGTCAAGATCCAGTGCACAGCAGGCAATTGTAATTTCCCACCCGGCGGGCAGTGCAAGTGCGAGCAGGGCCAGTGCTCCGTCAACAACGGCTGCACAGTGACCCTGCCCAAGGGCGCAAAGGCCGAGTTCGTTTTATATTAATCATTCGTTATTCAATGGACCTCTCCTTACACGCTTCACGTAATCCAATAAAGCCTCTGCCTCCCTCGGAAACGCCACTGCAATCGAGTGGTCCGCCATAAACGAGGGCACCCAGCCCGAAAAGTCCGAATGGTGTATACACGACCACTCCACGTGCCCATCAGAGTACTCCCTGACCTCCTCATAGCTCTCATAGAACGCGCGCACAAAGCCTCTCTGCTCCGCACAGGCCGCATGCTCTATGGGCACGGTGACGACCTGGAACCTACGGATCGGGCGCGGCGGCTCCCCCCCGCCCTCCGCGTCCACCTCCATATCACGGGGGGCCTGGGCCAGGCCGGCGAACTGGTTATGCGAGGGCACAAAGTGGGGAGCCTGGAAATCGGCCATGCTCCTCACGGGCTTCAAGGACCTAACCAGCGGGGGATCCAGTTGCGGAGAGCCCCCGCGACGGCTAGCAAAAGCATTGTCGGCAAAGACCAGGCTGCTCGACGACTGGTTCCTACTATTGAGCAATGCCAGGTTGGCCATGCTAGCCGAGGGCGTAAAGATCCTGGGCTTGGGCTTGGCGGTATCGCCCAGAAACTCTCTCATAACAACCAGCTGACAGTAGTCCCTGTTCGCCTTCAGGCCCTGCGACTTGTGCGAATAGCGGAATATCTGGCACAGATTGGGCACCACGCTCTCCACCCTGTCTACCGAGAGGAGCTGCGGCATCCATAGCGGCAGGTGATCGGCGCGATATGTGAATAGGACCTGTTTGAGCTCGTCGTAGGAGGACTCTTGGCGGTAGAGGTAAACGTCCCGGCGTAACCAGCGATGCTCTTCATGGGGGTTACGGTTCTGTCGCTGGACGGTCATAATAGGAGATTCTTTGACGACGGGGTAGCGCTTAGTGTAGGAGAGAAGGTCGTCGCATTTGTTCAAGTACTGAGTAACAAAATCATCGAAGCCACGCTGGTCCTCCAAAGGCGAAGGAATGAGCGAGCGGCGAATTGGAGTCAAGACCATGGTAGCTCTGCATGAAAAGAAAAGAAAAGAAAAAAGGGAAAGAAAAAAAACAAAGGTTTTTAGGGGGGGGGGAGAAAGAAAGAAAAAGGATTTTTTAGGAATCAATGGAGAAGTTGGGGTATAGCATCAACAAAGGACCGCGCGGCATATCCTCCTCTTCAGCGATCTGCATGAGTTCATCCGAGTTACTCCCCGAAGATGGTGGCTCAGCGTTTTTCACAGCGATGAGGCAGCCCTCCACCGACACCAAGTATTTGAGCACCGTTTTAACCAGCCGCTGCTCGGCAACAAAGTCCTCCTCGGTCTGCATTGCGTCCTCCCTCTGGGCCAGATACCAGTCGACGAGGTCGGCCTGGCGCAGGCCCTCGCTCTCCTGGTTCTCTTCTTCTTCGCGCAGGCGCAGGACCAGCATGGATCTGACGCGATCAAAGTCCTCCCTCCTAACCGACACCTTCTTTTTCTGCTGCTGCTGCTGCTGCTGCTGCTGCTGCTGCTGCTGCTGCTGGCTGTGGTGCTTGCCGGCCGAATCCGCAGCAGCAGCCTCCTCCTCCTCCTCCTCCTCCTCTGCAATCACTTCCTCGGCCTGCCCCTGCCCCTGCCCCTGCCCCTCTTCTTCCTCGTAGACGTCGATGTCGTCCATCTCCACATGCACAATGGAGCGACGCAGCAGGCGCACGGCCTCTCTCACGTGCCCGGTAGTAACGACCTCGGCGCAGTGGGCCCGCGCCAGGGCCTCGCTGAGGCGGATGAGGGACTCGAGCTGGCGCACGGTGATCCGGTATGCGTTCTTGCCGGCGCCGACGTCGTCCTGGCGCAGGTTCCGGTAGGACTCCCACAGGAGGCGGGCGGCGGCCTCGGACAGCACGGGGCAGATGGAGCGGGCGTAGCGGATGTAGCGGCGCAGGGTGGCGGGCGCGTAGGGCGGGGCGAGGGCGCTGTCCCTGAGCTGGTGGACGGCGACGATGTGGCGGGCGGTGTTGTAGTCGGTGGTGTCGTTGGCGTCGTCGAGCACGACGAAGAAGAGGTCGAAGCGCGACATGATGGGCGGCGACATGGCGACGTTCTGGCGCAGCGTCAGGCGGCGGTCGTAGCGGCCGCCGACGGGGTTGGCGGCGGCGAGGATGGCGGTGCGGGCGTTGAGCGTGGCGTGGATGCCGGCCTTGGCGATGGTGATGGTCTGCTGCTCCATGGCCTCGTGGATGGCGACCTGGTCCTTGAGGTCCATCTTGTCGAACTCGTCGATGCAGCAGACGCCGTGGTCGGCCAGCATGAGGGCGCCGGCCTCGATGGTGAAGTCGCCGGTGTCGTCGTCCCTGACGACGCTGGCGGTCAGGCCGGCGGCCGACGAGGCCTTGCCGGAGGTGAAGACGGCGCGCGGCAGGAAGCCGGCGACGTACTTGAGCAGCTGCGACTTTGAGGTGGAGGGGTCGCCGACGACGCAGACGTTGATGTCGCCGCGCAGGCGCATGCCCTCGCGGGTGCGCTTGTGGACGCCGCCGAGCAGCTGCAGCAGCACGCCGCGCTTGAGCTCGTCGTGGCCGAAGACGGCGGGCGCGACGGAGGCGACGAGGCGCGCGTAGACGCCGGCGCCGCCGGCGGCCATGGCGGCGAGCTCCTCGCGCTCCTCGCGCGTGAGCCCGGCGAGGAACGCGTCGGCGTCGGCGGCGGCGTCGGCGGCGGCGTCGGTGGCGGCGTGGCAGGCGAGGAACGCGAGGCGGTGGCCGGCGGCGGCGGGGTCGGGCAGCGCAACCAGCGCGCCGGTGAAGCGCGCGCGGTCGCCGGGCTTGGCGCGCTCGACGGCGGCGCCGCGGACGACGACGTCGAGCGTGCGCGGCATGCTGCCGGCGGGGATGTCGGCCGCGTCCTCCTGCACGCGCACGCGCTGCCAGTCGGCGAACTCGCTGCGCGCCGCGTCGAGCGCCCAGCGCGTGCGGTTCGCGCACGGCGCCGCGCACGCCGCCGGCTCGGTGTACCGGAACTGCTGCGCGACCGGGCCGCGCTCGGCGCCGCACTCGGCGCAGCGGAAGACGCCGGCGACCAGCTCCGGGCGCACCTCGGTCGTGCGCGTCACCGTGCCGGCGACGCAGGCCAGCGCGCCGATGCTGGTGGCGCGCAGCTCGCGCACGCGGCGCACCGCCGGCAGCCCGAACAGCGCCACGGCCACGCGCGCGGGCGCGGGCGCGGGCGCGCCGCCGGCCGCGCGCTGCACGACGCGCTGCGCCGCGCGGCTCAGGTGCGCGTCCAGCCGCAGGTAGTTCTCGACGAGCGCCTGCGCCGCGCGCTCGTCGAACCGCGCCAGGTGCGCAAAGTCGACGCGCAGCACGCCGTCGCCGCCGCCGCCGGCCGCGCAGTCCCGGGCGACGCCGCGCGCCTGGTCCGCGTAGACGCGCGCGCCGCCGTCCTCGAACGTCTCCAGGAACGTCTCGAAGACGATGCGGAACGCCTCGGCCGCCTCGTCGCGCACCCTGGCCCGCGCGTCGCCGGCCAGCCGCCGCGCGCGCTCCGCCTGCACCTCCTCCGTCGTCGTCCGCCCCGCGTCCGCCGCGCCCTCTGCGGCCTCGTGCGCCTGCCCGTGCGCCTGCCCGTGCGCCTCGGAGCCCAGCCGGTGCCGCAGCGAGCTCTCGCTCTCGCTCTCGAGCATCATCGGGATGCTCGACGTCAGGGGCGGAACCGCCCCGCTGCTAGTCGGCATCGTCGTCATTCTTTCAATCGGGTTGGGATCGGTGCGCCGTAAATTAGTCGATTAGTCGTAAACAAACAATTGCTAGATTTATAATAAAGAGAGCCAGCGATAGTCCAAGCCGGGCGCGCCCTTTGGCTTTGTTGACGATTGCGCCCTTGATCTGCTGATCTCTACCCCGCCAGCTCGACTATCCGCGGCTGCAGCTTGCCCCCCGAGTCCTCCCCATCGGCCGCCGCCACCGCGGCCTGCTGCTGGCGCCGCCGATCGCCGCGCCTCTCGTGCACGCCCAGCACAACGAGATACGCGGCCAGCACGCCCCAGTAGAGGCTGTACGAGATAACCGTGCCGTACGTTGCAACATTGGTCCACCCCAGTATGGCATTGAATATCCCCCACCCGCTGCCGCCCTTCGCCTCTGGGCTGCCGTAGTCAAGCGCCCACACATTGACCCTCACGTCAATGACCCCCGACGCATCGGGGTCCGCCCCCGCGTACTTGGCAAACCTATGCTCCTCGAAATACCCCACGCTCTTCGACACGAGCCCCGCCGCAATAAGGTACAGCAGGCAAGTGGACGCCACGAAAAACCAATGGAACCGCATCGCACTCCCCGTCCGATAAATAGCATACCCAACTACGCCCCCGCACAAGAGCCCGATCACTACCGCCAAGGGAATGGACTTGGCCGTTGCTCCCAGCGACACCCCGCCCACAAACACAACCGCCTCCAGCCCCTCCCGCAGGACCGTGAGAAACGGGAGATGGAAGAACAGGTACCTCTTGGAAAATACCTTAAAGTCCACCCACCTCCTCCACCCCTCCCGCCGCCCCGACTCCTCCACCATGGCCGAGCCCAGCTTGGCCCGCCACTTGTCCTGCATGCGGCCCGACCGCAGCATGCCCAGCCCCATCGCTGTAATCATAACCGCCGCTATGAGGCTGAATATCCCTTCCCAGAGCAGCTCGGCCTTGCTCCAAATGTCGTCGGCCACCGTGTAGAATACCGCAATAAACGTAACCCCAATTACAAGGCAAATGAGAAACCCGACCACAGCTCCAATCCAAATATGCTTTTGTGCCTTTTTGCGCATCACTGCGTCCGCGTTGAACATCTGATTGCTGAACGAAAGCAATACAGAGATGATCACGCCGGCCTCTATCGTCTCACGCAAAATGATAAAGAATATAGCCACATTGAATACGTCCGCCATCCTTAATTAAATTATTGCTAAAGTAAAAAAATAGACGAGCGAGAAAGAGAAGCAGCTATGATGACCCACCCCCATTGCGAGAAGGTGATCGGGTTGCAAGAATGTTACCCCCTCCGTGGCCTTTGTTTTGTTGTTGACTCAGAGCAAGCCCCACCCCCCAAAAAATCTGCACAACGCCGGCCATGGGAAGAGATAGGGGAAGCGGCGTTCCGGTTTGCTTTCTATCAAATGTCTCCATTTATGCTCCCACCTTTGCTAAAGAAAAAAAGGAAGATTCTCTTGCATCGGATAAGGGAATGACACTATTGTTCTCTTATCTGTTGTCCGTCTTTCCATTTTCCCCGTTGATCGGCGCTCTCTCTGTCACGGAATTTCCCGCAATCTGATGATAGACAGCTGGCCCTTTCTTTTTCTTTTTCTTTTTCTTTTTCTTCACAGCCTTGATAGAAGCAACCAAAAATAAAATAAAAAAAATTATTTTCATTGCCATTGAAAAAAAAAAAAATAAAAAAGCTACTGTCCTTTATCTCTTAATGTTCATCCCAAGCTTGCTGTTTACATTTTCCGTATCCCCCGCCTTATTTTTTTTTTTTGTTCCCTTTAAACTTTTTAGCTAGCAATTTTCTTCTTTTTGCTTTCAGATGTTCAAGCCTTTGTTCTTTTCTTTAGCTTTGGCCTCCCTTCTCAGCCCTTGCTGCCTGGTCGCCACTGCTATCGATGTCAACTACTTCTGGGACATTGGCTACGTCAAAGCCAACCCCGACGGCCAAAAAGAGCGGCAAGTAATCGGCGTCAACGGCCAGTGGCCCCCCCCGCCCCTTCACGTATCCCTGAACGACACTTTGGTAATCGAGGCCCGCAACTCTCTCGACTCTCCCACCACTCTACACGCCCACGGCATGTACCAGAACGGAACCAACTACATGGACGGCCCCTTCATGGTAACCCAATGCGGCATCCCCGTCGGCCAGAACATGACCTACCGAATCCCAATCACGCAGACGGGCACCTACTGGATCCACGCTCACTACGGCGCCCAATACGTAGACGGAATCAGAGCGCCCCTCATCCTACACAATCCCCGGGAGCCGCACGCCTACGACGAAGACATTATCATCACTCTGGAGGACTGGTACCACGATCAGGCATCCGCCCTACTGAAGGAGTTTCTGAGCTGGAAAAACCCCGGTGGCGCTGAGCCCGTGCCCAACGGCGCGCTCATTGGGTCGCTGGGTGGCGATAGACACAAGGTTATTGACTTTGCGCCAGGCAAAACTTACCGCTTGAGGCTGATCAACATGTCGGCTCTCGCCATGTTCCATTTCTCCATCGAGGGCCACACAATGCGCGTCATCGAAGTCGATGGCGTAGACACCGAGCCCATGGATGTCGGCAATGTGCGATTGGCCGCCGCCCAGCGTACATCGGTGCTAGTAACGGCCCTCAACTCAACAGCCAACAACTATGTGTTCCACGCCGACATGGATACCGACATGTTCGACAACATCCCAGCCGCCCTCAACTACAACTCCACGGGCATCATACGCTATAGCAAGAACGCCTCTATTCTCCACGATAAGGACGGGCCCGACTGGTCCCCCTTCCATGACATTGACTTGGTTCCGCTCGATGGCATGCAGGCGCTTGGATTCGACGTGACATACTCGCTAGACGTCTATTTCAACCAGTACACGGATGCGCTGAACCACGGAACATTCAACAACATCACCTACGTGATGCCCAAGGTCCCCACCATGTTCACCGCCCTATCCATGGGCGCCGACGCCCTCAACGCCACCGTCTACGGTCCCCAGACCAATGCCCATATGGTGGGGCACATGCAGGACGTGCAACTGGTAGTCAACAATTTTGATGCTGGTAATCACCCCTTCCACCTCCATGGCCACCATTTCCAGCTCATTGAGCGTGGCCCCGCCCCCTACGACCCCACCTTCAACCCGAGACCAAAGTCGGCCCCAGCTCGGCGCGACACCGTCACCATCCCCAGCATGGAATACGTAATACTGAGATTCCGCGCTGACAACCCCGGCACTTGGCTGTTCCACTGCCATATCGAGTGGCATATCGAGGGCGGCCTCAATATGGTCATTGTCGAGGCACCCGACGTTATGCAGAAGCGTATCCATGTCCCGCAGCAGATCCTCGACCACTGCAAGGCTGCTGGTATTCCTACTCTGGGTAACGCAGCTGGTCGCCAGGGATTTGATCTGAAGGGCGTGCCCGAGGGCCCCTACCCGTACCCGCTGGGCTGGACGCGCAAGGCAAAGGGCGCTATGGCTGGGTGTATCTTGTCGGCGCTGATTGGATTCGCGTCAATTCTGTGGTACGGATGGAGATCGCAGCAGAGTTACCGACCCGTAGCAACAGCAGACGACAATGAAGAATTAAACGCAGCCGAGAACACCACATAAGGTGATTGTGCTCATCAAGGCCCGCCCCAGACATCAAAAAAACCCCTTGTCCTATCTTGATGCGGACTAATGAATCCTTTTCTTCTTTTATTTATTTATTTATTTTATTTCAAAAAAACTAATTCTAATTCGAATGGTAATGTTTGACTCTCTATACTCGGTTGCTTTGCCCGACGATACGGCTAAAACCAAGGGTGAGACGCCGGTACATCGATACCCAACCGCCGTAGCCGGGCTAACTTTGTGCGCGCCTCCAGATATATGCACTATTTATGGTGCGTTCAGGTACCGGCTGAGCTTGGACCCAGACCGACAGACCATGGGCCAGCGCCCAGTGCTCAGAGCCGGCGGAGACCACGAGCGCAAACTAAAGCCGATACTAGGCGCATACGAGTGGCTAACCTACCGACAAATCAACGAAATCGTCTTGGAGCTTGGCGCTGGTCTCTCCAAGCTCCAAAGGCCCAACGAGCCCCCACGAGTAGTAATTTACGCGCCGACATCACGGCAGTGGACTCTCTGCATGCTGGCGTGCTACTCGCAGGGCATGCAGGTCGTTACAGCTTATGATACTCTGGGCGACGACGGACTAGTACACGCGATGAATGAGACCAAGGCGCAGATCGTTTTTGCAAAGGCCGACCAGCTACCAACACTAAAGCGCGTATCCTCGCGAATTGCCTCGGTCCACACTATTGTCTATTACTCGGACGCCTATGGCATGCCACCAGAAGCGCAGGACGCGCTCCAGAGCATAGAGCTGGATACTGTGCATATTGACAGCGTGCGGCGCTTGGGCCGCGAGTGGCCGAAAGATGCAAGCCCAGCTCGCAGCGGCTCCGATACGGCCCTGATAATGTATACAAGCGGGTCGATGGGGGCACCACGAGGCGTGCTGGTGGCGCATGGCGGCATATTGGCTGTGTGCGGGGCAATTGAGGAGCTGGTGCCTGACGTCATCGACAGAGCCACTGACCGCGTGCTGTCGTACTTGCCGCTCTCACATGTGCTGGCATTCTTTGTCGAGACATTCTGCCTGTACTCGGGCCTGGCAATTGGGTACGGAACGCCGCGCACTCTCTCCGACGACAACGTCGACGGCGGCATAGGCGACTTGCGTGCATTGCGGCCGGCTGTTATGCTGGGGGTGCCGCAAGTATGGGCGGCAATGCGTGCCAACATTCTGCGCCAAGTGTCTCAGCGCCCTGCCGCCATCCAGTGGCTGTTCCACGCCGCAGTCGAAGCCAAGACGTGGCTCTCGGCATGGAGCCTGCCCACAGGCCTCCTGGATGCTGTGGTGTTTAGGCGCACGAGAGCTGCTACGGGCGGGTGCTTGAAGATCGCAATTACGGGCGGTGCTCAGATCAGTGCACCCGTGCAAAAGTTCATTGCTGCTGCTATCTGCCCCATGATCCACGGATACGGCCTCACCGAGGCATCGGGGCTTGTCTCAGTGCAGATACCAGGCGACCTGTCGCTGGGCAATGTTGGTGCGCCGATGCCCTCCATTGAAGTCAAGCTTGCTGACGTGCCTGAAGCCGGCTACTTTGCAGCTAACCAGCAAGGCGAGATCCTTGTGCGTGGGCCCTCTGTATTCAAGGGGTACTTGGACAACGACGAGCTTACCAGGGAAACTGTCACGGAAGACGGCTGGCTGCGCACTGGTGACATTGGCCAGTGGGTGCAAGGAGGCCGATTGGCTGTTATAGACCGAATCAAGAATCTGATAAAGCTGGCCACTGGCGAATATGTGGCTCTCGAGGCTCTCGAGTCGGCCTACGCTGCCAGCGCCTATGTCACTCACATTTGCGTTGTTGCTGATGCTCGTATGCGCCGCCCTTGCGCTCTGGTGAGTCTGGCCGAGCCATTGGGAGGAGATGTGACTGCTGATGTGGTCTTTACTGACCTTTTGAGTGCTGGCAGGGCTGTGGGCTTGCCGCCGCCTCACATGCTGGCACATATTTGCATTGACCCCGAGTCATGGACACCAGAGAACGGACTGTTGACGGCTGCTAACAAGCTGCGCCGAGCTGCCATCTATAGGCGCAATGAGCCACGACTATTAGAGATGTTTGAGCTCATGGAGCGGAGAGGCGAGCGCTTAGCAAAATAATAAAAAGCCATTCCAGAAAGCGTAAAGGTTTTTTTTTGCTCAAAAGTGAGTGTTCTTTGAAGAAAAAAAATTCAAGTTAATGTCCATCTTTTTAAACTATGTAGAGTGCTCTTCTTTTTGTCTGTCTGTCTGTCTGTCTGTCTTGCTGAAAAATAAAGTAATTATTTATTATGTCGTTTGGGCTCTACTACGTTTTTGCCGTTCTCCTCGCTGGCTTGGCACTTGCTGCACCTACTAATACTGAAGATTCTCCTCCGGCACAGGACGGCAAAAAGTTTACTGGAGTACAAATCGGTCTCATAGTGGTTATTTGCGCTTTGGCACTATTCATGTTCTGGTTGACGATTTGCAGTTTCTGCGGATGCGGAAGAAAGTCCAAGAAGCAACATCAGCCTACTACCAACTGACTGACTGACATTAAGAAACATTTCCCCCCACCCCCTACTCCAGAGACCCAGGGCAAAAAAAAAAATCAAAGGCCGGCACGAATGCATACTTTTTTTTTATCTTCACTTTTTTTTTTTCAGCTATTAAATTATTATTTTAAAATTTCCCAGTATGGTCTTTTCTAGCAGCGCGCCCGACGTGCGGCTGGAATTTGACGACCCGCCCAAGGGTGTTTATGACCATACTACAGACTCCACCATAATGACTGGCTGCGCCGTCGTGCGCGTACAAAAGGCTGCTGTGGCCATTCACGGTATTCGGATAGAATTCGCCGGCGAAGAAGTAGTATTCTTGCGCGCATGGGCCTCATTGAGCTCCACCACAGTCAGCCGACAGGTCTTACACCAGCGCATAACCGCACACAAGGGCGGCGTGCTGTTTGAGGGTCAGCACCGCTTTGCATTCCGCCTAAGAATACCCGCTTGGGTGCCCTCGTCTTTGGACCGAAGCGACCTGTGCCGCATACGCTACGTAATGCGCGTTGTAGTGGAGCGCCCAATGGTGGCTGGGCTCAATAGCGTGGTGTGCGAGGAGGAGATCGAGTGCCATCGCTTGCGAGCTTCACGGCGCTTGGCTCGATGTAAGCGCATAGACCAGTCGGTTGGCTGTCCCGATGGCTCTTGTCACGTACAATTCACGGGATCTATCAGTCGAGACGTCGTAAAGCCCGGCGCGCAGATTAAGCTGGATATCACTGCTCGCACCTCTGATGCTCGCTTCGGGTTGCGGCTCTTGGCGGCCAACTTTGCAGAGTGTGTCATGTGCCATGTGCAAGTCAAGGGCGAGGAGCGGCTGGTCAACAAAATCACCAATTTGGTCCCCTGTCGCTTGGATGCGCTGCCGGCCAGAGCCAGCGGATCTGCTGACGACGGCTTCCCTAGCGACTCGGTGAACCGAGGGTCCATGCGCAGCGACCCCGGCGGCGTGTCATCTGTACAGTGCGCATCGCCGAATGCTTCAGATGTCGAGACCGTTAATGCTCGCAGGCATTTGAGAAGAGGTATACGCAAAACGCGATCGCGGTTGGCTGTATTGCTTCGAAGTACTAGTCCCGCCGAACCAGTGCCACAAGTGCCTAGCGCACCTGCCTCGCCACAGTTTCACTTGCATCCATCCAGAGCCCTCCAGCTCAATGTCGTTCGCCAGATTCGCGCTTCGCAAGTCATACAGGTGCCACTGGGTCTGAGCCAGTTCTCCAGTGAGTTTATTTCTCGCGAGTACCGCCTAATGGTCGTTGCCGAAGTGGCGCCGCTACTTGACCCCGTAGCTAATGGCAATTCCACTCACACTAACGATTCCTCCCTGCCGCCCACCAAGCCATCTAGACCGACGCCACTGTCGATGAGCCCAGCGCCACTTGCTGATAGCCACCGCAGGTGCTCTTCTGCTTCCTCCTCCTCCTCCTCCTCCTCCTCCTCATCATCATCATCATCAGTTAGTGCCTTGTCGGTGGCATCAGGAGCAGTCGAAAACGGAGCTCAGTCAATTGCTCTACCATCTCCACGCTGGGCCATATCAGAGAACTCGTCGGCAATTGCCGGGTGGCCTGTAGAGATAGTCGAGCGCTTTGACGTGCGCTTTGACGAGCTTGTATCGACTTCGAAGCGAGTGTCCTCATTGCCTATCGCCGCCTCTACTCCTTCGGATGCGGAGCTGGTAGCTGGCGAGTACACTTTCTACCCAGCACTGCCCGAAGAGGCTTTGCCTTCTTTGTCGGAGCCAGGCACGGCTGAGCTGCCCGCTTTGTCGCTGCAGTCATCGTCGTCGTCGCCAGCATCGTCAGAACATCAACGCTCGGGAGACAATGCAGCGCGCGGACATCACAGACGTACGTCATCGGGCTTGGTGGGGTTTCTGATGCGCGGATTCCGCTCCAGCTCCTCAGCCACTGTGCCATGCGTGGTGGTGCCGCCGGTCACTCCACCGCAAGTAGAAGCGCTGCGCACCGATGGGCGCCGGCGACTCAACCACGTACGGAGCGTCAGCTCAGTTGTACATGGGTCAAAGGACGCGCCGCCGCAGCAGCCTCAAAGACGTCAGCATTTCTAAGCAGACAGTGTAAAATTATATCAATTACAGAAATAATCCGAGTTTCTAAATAGATAATATTATTGCCATCGCCAGCGACGACAACAACAATGCAGAGGCTGTGCCAGCGATTGTACTACTACCGCCGTTGTTCTCGCCCGAAAAAGTCGATGACGAGTCGGATATCGAGTCTTCTGTTGACGACTTTTGGTTACCGGTAAATGCGGATGGCAGCTGCCCCGTCGTCAGCGAAATAAAGCTCATAAAGTAGTTGACGTGTGTGTAGAATGCCAGCCCATCCGACGTAGCACAGTCTGCCGAGCCCGGGTTACTGGGGTCGGTTCCAGAGCTAGTAACAGCAGCAAGGTACACAGCGCCGTTGCTGCTGATGATCGTCGGAGAGCCCGAGTCGCCCTGGCACGAGTCCTTGCCAGGAGTCAGCGCATTGGCGCTACAGACCTCCGGGCCATTAGGCGAGCTATAATCCGAATTGGCCACACGGCACTCCTTGGTAGTGCCAATCATGATGTCAACGCTCATCAGCGTGGTTGGCAGGTCGGTCGAGTTATTGGACGTCTTGCCCCAGCCCATCGTCGTCAGGGTCTGCTTCTCCGCCAATTGGCCCGTATAAACAGGGACCGTCTCCACACTGCCCGTCTTCAACACCACCGGGCTGATTTTCAACATGGCGATGTCGTTGCTGATCGTCTCCGGGTTGTACCGCCGGTGCACGGTGACATTGAGTGCTGGGGTGCATGTCTGCTCTAGTACGCTGTTCGACCCGTAGCATACCGACACTGTGTGTGGTTCGGCTATGGCATTCGTGTCAGAGTCGACCAGGCAGTGCGCTGCTGTCACTACGTAGTTGTTCAGAAGCAGCGCTCCGCCGCATAGGTACTCGTCTAATCCGCGCTGGATATTGAGTCGAACAGCGAATGGATACTTGCCATTCGCCACAACGGTGCCGGCTATAATGCGCTTGTCCAAGTGCACTAGCGAGGTGTCTGCCGCCTGGCTGACATTAGAAAAAAGAGCGAAGAAAAGCGCAGAAGAGGTAGTGAGAGAGACCGATGCCTTCATCTGTAAAGTGTCTATAGATATGATAAAGAAGAAGAGGAAAGGGAGTGGGATGTGCAGGCGGAAACAGGAGAGAGAGAAAAGGGCGGAATATGTCCTTTTAAAAGAGGAAGAATCATCAATAGACAAGCTCCTTGCTTTTGCCAAAAATAACAGATTATGTGAGGCGTCCTGGCTCCTTTTGCTGCATTGTGTGGAGGGGCTTTCTTTCTTCTGCCAAGCCCGTATTTACGGAACAGGTGGACCAAAAGGGGCCCAGCCAAT
The DNA here is from genome assembly GCA_027578835.1 of Coemansia sp. RSA 2050. Classification (NCBI taxonomy): domain Eukaryota; kingdom Fungi; phylum Kickxellomycota; class Kickxellomycetes; order Kickxellales; family Kickxellaceae; genus Coemansia; species Coemansia sp. RSA 2050. Next base: position 7,019 of record JANBSU010000124.1, on the reverse strand, counting down.
CACAGAGCTTGCTGCCACCTTTCTTTCTGACCGTTCTTGTGATCATACGATTATCGGCCATCATGATCAGATTCGGCAAGCAGTCAAATAGCGCAGGGGCTGGGCCCTGACAATTCCTATCTTTTTTTCACTCTGTTTGTAAATTTTAAAAAATTCCTCTATCAATTGACCACTCTTTTCTTGTCTATCTCTGTCGCAACAGCAAATTCCACTTTATGAGTTCGGAGGACAGGCGGCTAGTAGCTGTGGTTACTGGTGCCAACCGCGGTATTGGCAAAGCCATCGTTCGGCGTCTACTACAGCAGACCACAGTCCCGCTCATCGTCTACCTGACTGCACGCAGTGTGGAGCGCGGGCAGCTGACGTTTGACGAGCTGCGGCGCGAGCAGCTCCGATGGCCAACCGAAGAGCCCACCCAGCAGCTACCAAACGAGCTGCGCTTCCACCAGCTGGACGTATCGGACCTGGACAGCATACACACGTTTATCGAGTACCTGACGCTAATGCATGGCGAGCAAAGCGTTGACATTCTAATCAATAACGCTGGCGGTGTTGTTCATCAACAATCAAGCACCAATGACGACAACAACGACGAAGGAGGGCCGGCTCGAGTAGTTCGCACATGTGATGCAAAGACGGCATACCAGATCGTGCACATGAACTACTTTACGGCAGTAAATGTGACATCCCTGATGCTGCCTCGATTGCGACCCCATGGGCGTGTAGTGTTTATGGTGACGGCGCTCGCGCATCTTGGTATATTCTCTGGCGATCTGCCCAAGGTCTTGGTTTCCGACGAACTCAATCTCAATGGCTTGCATATTATCGAAAATGGGTTTATATCGGCGGTAGGTAAGGGCACTTATAGCGCCTATGGTTTCCCGCCCATGCCATTTGCCGTCGCCAAGGCTGGTCTTATAGCCTATGCGCGCATGCTGGCTCGAGTGCTTGCCTCTGACCCGCGGGGCTTGCTCTTTGCTGCCGTGTGTCCCGGGTATGTGCGCACTGACATGACTGGGCCCTATGCCCCGCTGACGCCCGATCAGGGCGCAGAGACTCCCGTCTATGTCGCTCTAGCCGATGCTAAGCGCATACGTCGGCATAACGGTGGTCTATGGAAGCAGTTACGACCGCTAAAGTGGTAAACACAAACTTTTTGTTTGTTTGTAAGAACTATTGCTTGCGCTTATTATTATTATTTATTTATTTATTTCTGTGTTAAATACTCTTCTCTTTTCTCATACACCTAGGTTTCCTTCTCTAAAGCTAGTGGCATCGTCTGCAGAGTCGGTGATTTTAATTGCTCCCTCGTCAGTGGGCTCGGATCCTGGCTCCGATTCTTTCTTGTCCTTGTAGTACGGTACTGGACCCTCGAAAAAGATACCTCCGCGATACCACCCAGATATATCACTTGTGCCGCGAATGGCAGTGTACTGCCGTATGCAAGTTGTCAACCACAGAACGGCCGTGCAAAAGCAAAGCTCACCCAAGACAACGCCAACATTTAGGCCAATACGGGGGAATGCGCCGCTCAGAATGAATCGATAGAGCATAGAACCATTGTAGAACGGCAGGGCATAAAACCAGCGAAAGAACCGGGGCGACGTTTCCACGGTAGTCAATGTAGATGCCACATTGGGTAGTACCAGACCTAATGACGCCAATGCAAGCAGCTCGGGAGTCAGTACTACAAACCAACCAAGCAGCCACATGCCGCCTGCTGATAGAGCCATGGCGGTCGTAAACCACAGCGAAAAGAACCGGCCCACTGTATACGAAAGTGCCAACTCTGAGTAATCGGGCCCGCGAAATGCAGACATCGCCAAGGCACTTAGCAAGCCAATATAGATTGCCCATGCTAAAACCACGGCTGTGGCGCCCAGCCACACATGTGTGTGTTTGACTTTGAGAAAGAAGGAGAACGACGACATCTTCCATCCAATTAGAGCGCCAATCACACATATCTGGCCAACGAGAAAACTAAATAGGTACACTATTGGCGCAATAGCAAATGACAGCGGCGCATCATCAACCAAGCGGAATGCCACGGGCTGCGTCGCCAGAGTGACTATATTCTGAGGTGGTATTTGGTCGAGCCCCTGGAGTCGTCTGGTAAATGCCGCGGAAAAAGCTATTTGCGCTGTTCTCACTGTCCTGGTCAGCGCTGGCTGGATGAAAGACGAGACGATGATGGGGTGGCGGCCTGTATTCACTATTATTGTTGCGGCATCGGCGGGGTTGTAAACAGTGTCAGTGTTTCCACTAGCCGCATCAGCCAAGCGAGCACTAGCGCCGCTATTGATGACTAATGCCGCCCAGCCATGGCGACGCACCCACTCGCGAGTAGCAGCTATAGTGGCTAGGTCGCTGCGTAGTCGCCACCTTGGCTGTCCCTGCTGGTTGGGTGCAGCAGCGGACAGTTGTAAAACCGACTGAGTGAGCTGGCGGCCAACTATTCCTTGGTCAAGATCAACTACTTCAATATCGGTGCGATAGATATACTCGCTACGGCGAAAAATCGCTCCAAAAAACAGGCACAGGGGCATCCACAGCATTAGAGAGCTCAGCGCTAGCACGCGCAAGTAGTAGAGGGTATTTGGGCGCAGAACCGGGCGCAATTTCGGGTCAAACATGCCAAGACGACCAGCGTCATCGGGCTGAGCGCGCCATGAACATAGCATAATGGTAATGATAATAATAATGATAATAATAATAATAAAGGTGCTCACATACAGTAGATATTTAAAAGAATCGGTGGGCCGGGGGAACAAAAAAAAAAAAAAAAAAAAGAAACATTGCTTGATCACCTCGTGGCCTATATTGTCTATGCAACATACTCGTATACGTTGAAATCGTCTTCATTGTGACGGATATAGTCGCCATTGGTCAGCGAGCCAATGGCTAGCTTAAAGACACTGCGTTCGACTAAAAACATGCGCTCAAAGCGAGCCGCAACCAAACTCTGCAGCTTTGTGTGGTGCAAACTCGAGCGTCGCTTCATCTCTACCATGATAGCGGATCTGACTTGCTCAAATCTATCAGAGTCCACGTGGCGATCGATTCTAGCCATCTCCTCCGCAGTCTCTTGCCGCATACGCTTTATGCCCGAAATGTCTATTCGCACACGACGCGAATTAAAGCCAGAATTCATCATCACAGCTCCTGTGTCGCTATTAGACACCAAAATGCCCGCTCGCAAGAGCACTGAGAGCTCCGTTGTGACAACAGCGGCATTGAGTTTTATCGAGCGAGATATCTGATAGGGCGTTAGTTGCTGGGCGGCCGAACCCAGACACGAAGCATCTGTAAACAGGGCGAGTATAGCTAGCTGGTAAGCGTTGACTATGACTGTGTATCCAATTTGGGCGATACGGCCTACAGAGTGCGGAAAGAATAACTGGATGGTGGCCTTGGAGTACGCCCACTGCCACTGCAATTTCCGGCCACTGCGGCTGCTGGTGTGTCGATCGTTGTAAAGTTCAACCAGTTTGTCGCAGGCGGCACTTGCTTGGCGGGGCACTATCAGTTCAGGCGACGACTCGGTGACCAAGTTATCGCTCCACAAACTGTGTCTGAGAACTTTGACTGTAGCATCCAGGGATTCTGTCGACAATCTTGGCCGATATTGCTCAGACAAATTCTGGCTGAGGCTCATATCAGCCAGCATAGCACGTACGTGGTAGGTGTTCTCAATACCCGTCAGCGGCGTCAGCATAGCCACAACAGCGCGCTCGAGCTCCGCACTAGCGCTCGAGTCGGTAACCAGACGGCGGGCTAGCAAAGACCGATAGTAGCGCATGAGCTTGTCTTTGCTATTCACTAGCTCGCACAGCTGCAGGGCATCCCTCGCACGTGTCTCGATAGCATCCTCAAGGCCCGTCGGGTGAGCGGCAGCCAGCTCCAGTACCAATGCCGAGTCCGCTTGCAATAGCAGTCCAAAGTATCCAGCCAGCAGCCTCGGTGCTTGTAACAGCTGCGAGTGGTCCGGCCCCATGAATTGGCTCGAGTTTAGTGCCTCTCGCAGTCCTGCTGTAAGCGCAGCACTGAATCCAGGCTCGCTGTCAAAGCAGCGGGCAGCCATTGCACGATGGCAACCCAGCTCAGCTACTAGCCAGTCAACGGCATCGCGCGCAAATGCCAGCGACGGCACCGAAGCACCCTGGAGATTGAGCTCTGCCAGCGATGGCATGGCGGTCAGCGTGTGCTGTGCGACATGGGATTTAAACGCATCACGCATAGGCTGCATGGCAGCTCGGTCAGCCGGCACGCAACGCAATAAGCAAAACGCGTTGCGAAGGTCTTCTTCAGTGGATGAGGAAAACATTAGCGCGGCTTCGGCGTGGATGGCCGCCAAGCTCCCTGCAACAAAGCGCTGGGAGAGCACGCATTTCAGAGACTCCACCGACTCTGCGCGCAAGTACACCTCGGCTCGCCGCTCCTCCTCTCCTATTAGGCGGGCCACGAGACGAATGTACTCACGAGTGGACCCTGGGGCCCGCAAGTGGCCCGTGCACAAGTCGATGTGGCGCACCGATGCCCTTACATACGGCTCCAAGTACCAGGCAAAGTAAACCCCAAGGGGCTGACCTCTGGGCAGCTCAGGCGCATAGGCAGGGCGCAGCTCTGCCAGCACACAGTGTAGCGAAGACAAGAGCTGCGGGTCGTCGATGCCTCCCTCTTTGCGTGCGTCATCAACAAGCGCTACAGCCGCTGAGGCCAGGTTGGCCGCTATGCGCCGAAGCACTGTGGTGTACCACGCCTGTGCCATTGCCTCTCGCATACCGCTGCCAACAGCGCGACTCAGGCTTCCGCTCAGTGCCAGGCTAGCCTGAGCAAAGTGCTGCCACTGCGCTACGTAGGCGGCAATCAGCGGAGCTCCACGCTCCAGCGCCTGCAGGCGCCGCGATACTGCAGCCAGGTGCCCGTTTACGTAGGCGACGACCCACTGGCGCACTTCCTCTGCACCCATACCCTCCTCATATCGCTGCACATGCAAGTTCACGGCGCTGCTGATGCTCATGTAGTCGCCAATACTCATCGCCTGCTGCCTAACCAGCACGCCGTCTAGGCGCTGTCGCAAGTCGCTCCAGAATAATACGTCTGCTGCCATGTTAGCTACTAAAAAAAAGAGAAAGGTAAAATGTAAAGAGAGATGGCAAAGAAATGCGGGCGCTGCATACCAGCGCTGCATTGTATCAGCATGTCTACTTTTTGGGCCGGATCTGCTTGACCCACTTGACGCCGGTCTTGCTCAAGATGCGTCCCTTCTTGTTGCGCACTACAATCCGCCCGCTCTTGTTCAGCTGCCTCCGCTTCCGGTTCTTGCTAATGCCGCGCCCCGAAGAAGTAGAAGCTGTTTTGGTATCTTCGTCCATAGCAACGTCTTGGTCGCTGTCGACATCTTCCTCCTCCTGGGCCATCATCGCTGCGGGCGGCGCTGCTGTGGCGGGGTCAATTTGCTGCCGGGCTGCCAGCCGCTGAATGCGCTCGTCTTCGTGAGGCCCAAACACCGCCTTGCGCATAACGTTGCGGTTCTTTATCTTTGACTTTGACCGCACCGACTTTGCCATTTGAAAAAAAGAGAGTAGAATGTATTAAATGGCTGATAGGGAAAGAGCGAGTAGCGAGCCAGGGAACACTTCCAAGCAAAATCCACTTTATTTTTTTTTTTTTCTCGCTTGATCGGATCAATCGCAAATCACTCGCTTTTTTTGCTAGAATGCTTTTTCCTGTGGTGCTGGCTGCTTTTAGTCCTTGCTCTCTTGCTTGCTTTGTTTCTGTCTTGTATTGTAAATTTGTCGCTCCAATCATGGTTCGCCAACTAAAATTCCACGAGAAGAAGCTCCTGCGCAAGGTTGACTTTTTGGAATGGAAGGGCGAACACAATGTCCGCGAAATCGAAGTCATTCGCCGCTACAACCTCTCCAAACGTGAAGAATACCACAAATACAGCGCCCTCGTTCGCATGGCACAAAAGCTCGCTCATGCTATCTCCCGCCTCGACCCTCGCGACCCCAAGCGCCACGCCAGCGAGGCCGCCCTCCTTGAAAAGCTCTATGCCATGGGCGTTATTTCCAACCGCAAAAACATGTCTCAAATGGACAAGCTCGCCGTCTCCGCCTTTTGCCGCCGACGCCTCCCCGTTGTTATGTGCCGCTTGAAGATGGCCCAGTACGTCTCGGAAGCTGCCCGTCTTATTGAGCATGGCCACGTCCGTGTTGGCCCTGACACTGTTACTGACCCGGCCTTCCTTGTCACTCGCAATATGGAGGACTTTGTTACTTGGGTCGACACCTCCAAGATCAAGCGAAAGATTCTCAAGTACAACGACAAGCTTGACGACTTTGATTTGTTGTAGATACTTTTTTTTGTTCAAGATTAAAGCTACCAAAATTGTCCTTCGTGCTCTAGGAAAAGCTTTACAGGCTACTGCTCTGCTTTCTTAAAGTGGCTTCTAAATCTCCAATTGAATCTATCATTAACGGCTTCTGTTTCTGGTTGGCACCAAATACGAGAACAAATCTAGTTGGTTTTGGCATCAGTATTGACATTGTAAAACGGCTGCTAGGCGAGTAAAATATGGTGGGCGAGGCAAACAATATCAGTGAGACACAAAAGTGGTCCTCTGGCTTTCCTTTTAATTTTAGCTATGGCCAAAGCTATTCTCACATTTTTACCTGCTGAGAGATGTCACAGGTTGAAGACCAACGTTTCTTTCCCATAAAAGAAAAGCTTCTTTCTAGTAAAGAACATAATGCTGCTGGAACGCAGCTTGCATCTTTAGAGCAGTTGATTCCATATAGGCGCATGTTACCATCTAAAGAGGCCAAAAGAATTGCAAAAGCCCCTGTTGGACAGTACGATGTGGGTTTAGAATAAACCCTATATATAGTTATCCTAAAGATACGAGCTAAAATAAATAAAGAGATCTCGCACCACTGATGCTGAAAGCGAACTGTTTAAAGACAACTAAACAGTCGCTATCAGAGGTGAAACAAAATATATCCGAAAAAGGTTAA
>JANBSU010000123.1:0-37466 GCA_027578835.1 Coemansia sp. RSA 2050 | reverse complement strand
GGAGGTCATCTCCCCACGGCCTTGGTATAGGTGGCACCACCGATGTTCTGCGATCTTGACTAAGTACTGATGTCTGCAGTTGCCTCATAATCTGGCGTCGTTTACGAGGCGCTATTGCCGATTGCTCTTCCCGTGCTGGCAGCCAGCGACAAAGGCATGCTAGAGAAGCTGTGATAACGGAACCACACGATAATATGGGTGAAGCTTGCATTGATCGCCAGCGCACACATTGAAGACATGGACGAAAAAGATAAGTACATGCACACAGACAAATGATGACGGTAATATGGGGGAAGTTGACAACTCAGGGAAAAGGCGTCTATTTTTAGTAAATGTTTAGTATAAATGGAGTGGCGTTGCCACATTTATCTAAGAAAAAAAAACCAACAAGCCATAGTACGATCCTTAGTACACATAAGACACAGCAATGTGTTAAAATTCTCCTTTGTTCAAAGGCAGTCAGCATTCCAGAAGTGCTAGGGCCCCTCATTGAATTAGGAAAAGTGAAGACTTGGCTGCTGCTGGCTTTTCTCCCAGTCATCCATCAAGGGCAGGCGAGCACTCGGCAGATATTTGCTGTGGCGCTGAAAATAGGTGGCATCACGTGATTGTCAATCTATTGCATGACAAGCGCAGTGATAGTGTTGGATAGCAGCGAGTGTAGTCGGCCAAATCGCGATTACAAGTCCATGATCATAATCGTATGATTATGATTACAAGTGACTATGGCGGCGCTGTTTAGATATGGTGCTGAGGCATTAGTGGTGTGAGATCTCTTCAGTTATTTTAGCTCGAATTTTGAAGATATTTATATATAGGGTCTAGTCTAAACCCGCATAGTACTATCCAACATATAGGCTCTAGATTTTTAAAAATAAAAAAAAGTCAATAGTGTGGTTTTTACAAAAGTCCAGGATACTTGGCTACAGTGTGTGTAATCAATTCGCTGACTACTCCATTGCACCATCCAAACCATGGGCGAGTATACAAGTGGTCGTTTTCAGAGTCAATATCAACGGATTCATGCATAAGGCCCAAGCCAGAGGTCGAGGCAGCAAGCATATGCACAGAATCAGCAATTTCTTGCTGATCAGCGGAAGTCAGAGCTTGCATTGCTGCTGACATTGGCCAAACTCTGCGGAAACCAGTGTGTGGGCTGCCAATTCCGCCAAGAAGACCAAAAGAGCTATTCGAGAAATACCACGGATTATCAGGCGAAAGAACCATGCGACGAGTGTTTAGGTAAATCGGGTCCGTTGCATCGACAAAGCCTAGGTATGGCAGCGCCAGCAGCGAGGGAACATTGGCATCATCCATCAATAGGTGGCTACCATATCCATCGACCTCGTATGTAAATACTTTGCCATATTTGGGGTGTTCCACTGTGCCAAACTCGTAAATACCATGCGTGATATCATCAGCCAGGCGCCTACTATGACTAGCAATGGTGATGTTACCAGTTTTATCAAGCATGTCAGCCAAGGCACGCAGCTCTACGGCCAGCATGGCGTTGGCTGGAACCAAAAACGGGAATATCACAGAGTCGTCGCTGGGTCGAAATAGAGTGCGCACCATGCCTGTGCGGCGGATTGGGTTGCCACGCCCATTGCCAAACGAGGTCTCTGTGGGAGCGTTGGCCGTACGCACAAAACGAACCATCGATTCAGTAAGACGCTGGGCACTATCAAAGGTCGGCTCTTGCAACTGTACTAGCAACTCAACAGCAACAGTGACAGCTTGCCGCCATACGCCCATGTCAAGCAAGTGATCGGTCTCTTGTTGCTGCTGGCGCCAAAAGGCGGTTGACAGCTTGAAAAAGGCCGCCAGCGAGTCAATCTCAAATTTGGCCTCAAACACTGTGTGCGGATCGAACGGCGGGTATACGCTGTCGCCTTTTGCCCAGCTGTTCTCACCGGGAACCAGGCCGGACCGTTTAGGCGGCTTGTAGGCGTTGGCAAATGGGTACGCGGCAATTTGCTCGGCTTGCATGTTGATCAACCCTGCAATAAGAGCGTTCAGGCTCGCGTCAGCGGCAGCATAGGGCAGCAATGGCAATAGCTGGTTTGTGCTGTCGCGAGTCCACTGCGCGTTGATATCGCCAGTAATGACAAACGTATACGGATAACTTATCGTGCCATTTTTACCCGGGTGGTGCCAGGCAATAGCCGTGTCGAGTGTGTTTGGCATGATATTGGCAAACAGCTGGCGAATATCCGGGTTGACAATCTGTGCAGAAATGCGAGATAGCGCAGCCTCCACTGCAGCGCTAGTAAAAGTGCGGCACTCGGGCGGTGGCCGCATGGAAGGAATACGCAAAGGGCCCCCAGAGAACGGTGCATGCGGGACAGACGCCCACTCTGTGTAGTGAGAGGGACAGCTGCTACCAGTGTTCTGGAAGAATGCCATCGAGCCTGCAGTCGCAAAAGAAACTAAACCAAAGAAAGCCAAAAGAAATGCAAGCAAACGCAGCATGTTTACAAAGTTAAAGAGAGAAAGAGTGGATGCGAAAAACAAAACAAAACAAAACAAAAAAGAAAAGAAAAGAAACCACTCGTGCTATTGTACCTCGAGGCCCATGGGCTCAGCAACTTTGCTACTGCTTCGAAACCCGTTTCTCTTGAGTAATCTTTTTTTCTGGCTAGATGCCATCGCGCGAAACGCTGTTGACATAATCTTCAAACTGCAAGAGTCCTTCAATCGAGCCGTTCTGGTTACTGCGGATCAGCTCACGCAACTTCATTTCTTTGACCTCCAGCTCTCGTCGCTTCAGAGCAGTCCAGTCGGCCAGCAAAACAGCATCTCGCATGGCAATCTCGCGCCTAATAGCTATCTCGTCGCGCATCTGCTTAATCTCGCTTGGTGTCAACCGCCTCGCTCTATCAGCCAAGCTAGAGGTGGCCGGGTGTGGCTTGGATACCGACTGCTGGGAACTCTGTTGGCGCGAGTCTCGGCCCCCCGCTCCATGAGCCTCAATTAGAGCGCTAGCGCAATGGCCCGAAAGCGCATAGTTGACAATGGCAAAGAGGGGACCGCCAGGAAACACTCTGGTGTCCTGTGGCACGCTACCGGCGTCTCCAAACTCGGCTATCTTTTGCTTGCGCTGCTCGTTAACTACGTCCATCTGCGCGCTTAGCTTCTCGGCGTCGGCATCGACCAAGTGAGGGCATTCGCTTACTGCTTGCTTACAGGCGGCAAGCGGCTGCTCTTGCCATATTTTGCTATTGTCGCCGACTTGCAACCAGCACAGCATGCCGTATATCTGCTTGAGCGACATGGGGGTCGTCGTCATCGCATCTGAAATTACTGATTCGGCGGGCGTGAGGGTCACCTGCTCCTCGGTCGGGGCAGGGCCATCGCTGGACACGTCCATATCAGCCATAAAAATAGGAAAAATGTGAAATTTAAATCTTGAAAGCAGAAAAAAATAAATAAATAAAAGACGAAAGAAGCAAAGACGACCCTTTTTTTCTCGCCAATCGCGCAATCACTCTCACGAACAATAGCACCCCCTGACAATCGCTTTTTCATTTGTGGCCCCTGGAGGGGCGCTGAGCTTAAAAAGGCGAGCTCCGACAACAAAACACTTTACTTTTTTTTTAGGACCACTCTATCTAGCTATCAACATCACTTTCTAACCATGCATTTGCCTCCTATCATCACTTTGGTCCTTGCGGCATTCGTATCCGCCGATACCCGCCCGTCATCAACAGTCAATCCGCTTGCTCAGTGGATCGGCGACATGTACAACGGCCTAAATGGCATGCGCGTTACTGCAGTGACTTCGACTCCATTGCGCCTACGATCTGCGCTCAACTCGTTTGCTCAATCTTGGGCCATCTCCATGTGCAACACCAATAGCGCAGCTCTCAGCGATGCTCAACTTGTAGCTAGTCTTGCAAACAACGCGGGCATAAAGACTGAAAATGCACACATGCTAGTTTCCCGGGGCCAGGCTTCAGTGGGCGCTGTTATTGCCTCGTGGGCTGGTGCCAAGCCTGGAAAGACTTCGCCGCTCTCAGCTATCGTCTATCCAACCTATGTGTATGTTGGCATGGGCGTATGTGGCGATGACTGGGTTGTGGTTTTGACTAGCGAGTTCATGTAAAAAAAAGGAATATTATTTTTAGCCGCAAAAGAAAATAATTTGCTATTGCTTGCAATCGCTGCTAATCGAAAGCTCTCTTTGGCACACAACAACGAGTATAAATATGGTACGAAAGAAGAGACTTTTTTTCTTTCCTCATTCAACTTTTTGTCACACTTATCGCCATGCCTGCCCACTACTGCGCTCCTCTACTTGGTTTTGCCGTTGCTGTATCTGCCGCTGTTTCGGCAGATGCGCAGTACGACTTGATGTACTCGCTTTATGCCATGCGCCAAATGCAAGGACCCGATGTCAAGGCCCTCTGGACAAGCGACGCCGCCAATGCCAGTGCGCAAACCCTGGCCACAATTATCAACGCCGTGCACTTTGCACAGTCGGCGCTGCCAGCTGTCATTGGCTCGGGCTCAAGCCAAGCGCTGGTGAGCTTTGGCAGCGACATCTCCAGCGCCCTACAGCTGTGGTCTAGTGATTCGGCTAGTGCCAAAGCGATCATCCAGCCAAACCTGGCTACAACGGGGCTGGGCAACGCTGGCCAGTACTGGGTGCTGGTGCTCAGCTCAACATAGTAGTAGAGAAACTATTATTATTATTATTATTAAGGATAGTATATAAATGATTTAAACGACATGGGCTTGAGGCTTTGCTTGCGAGTCAATAGACGTCGAGTCGCCATGGGCCCGCTCATTTGCTAGCTCTGTAGCTCCTTCTTCTTCTTCTTCTTTGGTTTTGTTGGCAGACAGGTCATAGGGAGCAAGACCCAGCATGAAAATACCAGCGACAAGCATGGAGCAGATACCGCAGATAGTCAGAATCTTTTGCGTGCTCACGTAGGCATCTTGAACAATAACACGCTGGTCCTTGGGCAATTCAAAGTAGTACGTCAAGTTGTTGATCGCGCTATACGTATCGACACTCGGATCCATCTTGCCCTCGAGCTTGGAGGGCAGGACATTGACCCAGATCGTCGTCGACGTGCCCTCGCCCAACACGCCGCCAATATAGGCAATCATGCCGTACAGAGTAATGGCAATAGGCAAGTCGACCTTTGACACAGCGGCTTGTACACCAATACCGACGCATCCAATGACAATACCGCTGCCAATACCCAGAATAGTCTGCACGACGGCGATTTCGGCGTTAGAGGTGCCCGAGCCACTGCGCGAGCGGATCATGAGGCACACGGCAATAAACCACATAGCCCAGCCAATCCACGACCAGCGACGATAGCGCTTCGAGAACTGCATAGCCCAGCCGCCAAAGAACAAGCCCACGTAGTAGCCGGTCGTGCCGAGCTGCAACAACATGGCGGTACGCGAAGAGACCTCGCGCGTGACTTGAATGAAGGGATTAAAGTAGAAGAGTGAGACGTTGGACGTAAAGTAGAAAAAGTTCGCAGCGAGGATAGAGCAAGTAAACGTACGCGACTTGAACAGACGGAAGGGGACGACGGGGAAGGCGGCTATGCACTTTTCATAATACACAAACACCGCCAATGCGACAACGCCAATGACTAGGGGCGCAATGACGTGGCCACTGCCCCAGCCGTAGGTGATGTTGAGCTGGATGCCGAGTGGCGCCAAGATGGCAACGAAGCCACCGCAGATCAGCACGAGTCCGGGAATATCGAGCTCCAAGAGCACGTTGTAGAACCGCCGCGGCCAAGAGTTTGTCGACTTTGGCTTCAAAGCACCCATTTCGCTCAGGATCTGACGAGCGCGCTTGTCCAGGCGGTACAAGCTGTAGAGCGAGGGCATCGAGCACACAACAGCCATGATAGCGAGAATGCCGTAGACCCAGTGCCAGTTGTTATAGAGCCCGTTGCCAACCTCGACGCCCAAATAGTAGTTGGTGACATTGGGGATGGATACGTAGGCAGTCACAGCAGCGCGCAAGTGAATGGGCAGAATATCAGCAATAATAATAGCGACGAGCGTGCCGTAACCAGCTTGACCCAAGACAGAGATGACGGTGCCGGCAAAGATGGAAGAAAAGTTCTTGGAGAGTGCGCAAATCAGGAAACCCAGCGTATGCAGCCCCATAGCCAGCAACAGTGCTTGTAGGTGGCCAAAGACGTCAGAGATTTTGGCGAATATAGGGCGAATACCAGCAATAAGCAAGTAGGTTACTGTGGTAATGAGACCAATGCGCGTCAGAGCGTTAAAGTCGCTGAGAACCTTGGGCTGGACCGTCGCGGTAGCACTGCCGTCCAGCGCGGTAACAAAGTTAATGAAGAAGATACCGACGGTAATAAGAATCTTGTCGAATAGCCGCCACTCGGTAACCATCTTTTTCTTGACGCCGGTCAGCGTGGCATTAGGAGAATCGGCGATAGGCGAGTCATTGGTGGTGTGCTCTACGGTAGTGTGCTTGACGTTATTGTTGTCGTTGTTATCGAGGCTACTACGGCTGCTCTCAAGTGTGTGGTGAGGCGCCATTGTAAAAAAAAAGATTAGAAATTAGACGAGAGAAACTATACAATCCCAACTCGAAATAAAAAATAGTTGACTATTTATAGCAAAAGTCAGTCAGCCAGTCTTGCTCCAAAAAAAAGGCGAGCAAGAATGTAGTATCATTAATTTGTAATGAAATCTTTTGAGCGCTGTACGACGCTCTGATAACAGGACGTGGCAAGATATTTGCCGTGTTTATTAAGCGACACTACACTCACAAAGAACGGTTGGGGGGAAGTTAGGGGTTCTGGAAGACAAGTCAAAGTACAATCCCCAAAGACACTCGTCTCCCCCACCTGCCCCCATTTAGGCTCGGACATTCCACTTTCGAAGCAGTAGCAATCTGATAATGTGCTTATCTGTTGGACTAGGGTGTGTGGGGGTGATTTTCCAATTGGAACTTCTACGTGGAAAAACCGGGTTTTCCCTCCACCTCGCACATGAAGAGAGATTTTCTGCTATCGGCATATCCGAGTTGAATAAGAAGGACGGATGCCTAGCTTTGTGTTTTTGTAGGGAAAAGGGCTCGCCGTTATTTCTTTTCTTCAATTATTTTTTTAATCATGTCGCCCAGTGTAACATCCGCAAGATCAACTATTAGAATTGTTGTGGCTGGCGGCAATTACGCCGGCCTCAACGCCATGCAACACCTCTACTCGAGCCTGCTCGCCGTCGATCCCAAGGCCACCAGCGACCAGAGACCCAGCGTCGAAATCACTCTTATTGACCGGCGCGACGGGTTCATCCACTGCATTGGGCTTACGCGCGGCTTGACCGAGCCCGAGTTTGGTGCCGACCTCTGGGTACCGTACTCGACTGTGTCCTGGCTGCAGCACCCCAGCATCCGCATCGTGTCGGGCACTGTGACCGAGATGACGCCGGACAAAGTGCAGCTCTCCAACGGCGACAGCTACGGCTTTGACTACCTCCTTATCGCGCTGGGGCTGAGCCGATTTGCGCCCATTGGGCTGCGGTCGTCGACAAAGGCAGAGTACGTGGAGGAGATAGCCGAGTCGTATGCCAAAATCCACGCGGCACAGAGCGTAGCTATTGTCGGCGGCGGCGCAGTTGGGCTGGAGCTGGCAGCGGATATCAAGAGCGACTTCCCCGAGAAGCAAGTCACGCTTATCCACTCGCGCTCGCTGCCGGTGCCTGGCCCGTTCAAGGACGAGTTCCGGCACATGGTAGTCGATATCATGCATGAGATCGGCGTCGACGTAGTGCTGGGTGAGCGCGTCATTGCGCAGACGCCAGAGTCTGGAGACATGTCCTATGACCCGACGCTCAAGTCGTCCCCCGAGCCAGAGCGCGTTGGCACTATGAGCACGAATGCAGAGCTAACGCTGGCTAGCGGGCGGGTCATTCGCGCCGACCTGGCTATTCGGTGCCTGGGAGCAATGAGCAAGCGCGGGGTGTTGCAGCTGCCCCTGGCTAGCGACGTGTTTGGCGCAGATGGCATTGCCGTTAAGGACACGATGCAGGTCGACAGCGAGCATTACTCAAACATCTACGCATGTGGCGACATTTGCTCTCGCGCCCTCGTCAAGCTTGCTGGCGTGGGGATGCATGGCGCCTACATTGCTGCTCGCAATATCTCTAGGTCGGTTCTAGGCCTCGAGAAGCTGGAGGATGGGGTTAGGTATCCGTCGCAGCTGATGCTACTCCTGGGCAAAGACCATTTTGCGCTGCAGGTGGGCGACGAGATCTGGGAAAAGGAACGGACTAGAGAACATGTATATAAGGACATGGGCCTCTTAAGGTGCGTCGAGGTCATGTCGCTGCACAAGGAGCCCGAGTACGTGTCCCTGGATTAATCCGATTGCTATATTTAGTCGAAACGGATTTACAAAAAAATGCATAGTAGTATTTTCGAAGAAGCACTTTCTTTCTCTTTATTTTTAAATTTAATAATCATGTCCGGAGATAGCTCAATTCCCTTGCGCGAGCTCTCTCCACAGCAACACAGTAGTAGCAGCAGCAGTAGCAGTAGCGGTGGCGAAGAGGGTGATAGTCACTCGTCGTCGTTGTCAGCCAACCTTGCTACCCGGTCGCCTTGGCTTAATTCCGGGCTCAATGCAAATGGAGTGCTGTCGCCTCGACAGGTTCGCAACCAGACCAACCTGACGCTGTCACCAGCAGAGTCTCGCAGCACACGACCAAAGAGGAAGCAGCGGCTTGGTGAGAGCGAGAGCGAGAGCGACAGAGAAGACGATGGCGAGAGTACTCGAGCCTCCGCCACGAGCTTTGACGATATCTTGGGCGACAACGATAACGACAACATTATTGCCAGCGAGCGCAGAACACAGACAGCGGCTTCTAGCGGCCGTAGAAACCTGCTGTCTCGGCTCTTGAACCCTGGCGGGGGATACAGCCCTGTTGATGTGGAGAATGGCAGGAATCGGAACCGTCGGCTGCGGGGAAGAAAGTACATTGAGCCGATTTGGAGCCGTCGCATGCTCCTGCTGCCTGGGATTTTGCTGCTGTCGATGGCCGCCCTGGCTGGGATAGTCGCAGCAGTGGCGTGGCTGCGAGAGCTGTGGGAGCACCCCCCTGCTGCTATCAACACTGCGCTCTTCCCCTCTGGTATCGACAAGGCTCGACTCACGGCTGGCCAGTACGCAATGCGGCTGATTCACACCAACGACGTACACGCTCGCTTCCACCCACACGACCCTGCTGGCGACACTTGCGATCCATCGACGTTCCTGCCTACTGCTAATCGGTCGCGATGCCTTGGAGGCTCGGCCTACATCAAATCCGTAGTGGACCACTTGCGAGGCGGTGACGGAGTATTAAACTCGCTGCTAGTCGACGCGGGTGACGAGTTCCAGGGCTCTATTTTTCACACGCTCTTTGCGGGGAATGTGTCAGCCCGCCTGCTGAACGCCTTTGCCTATGATGCGGTGACCCTGGGTAACCACGAGTTTGATCACGGTCCCGAGCTTCTTGCCCAGTATCTAAGGAAGGTGCATGCTCCAGCTCTTTGCGCCAACTTGCATTTCCTCACTGCCGATATTCCAGAGCTGCAATCGGCCATCCAGCCCTTTGCTGTCATCGATCGGCACAAGGTTGGAATCATTGGTGTTTTGACGCCCGACACCCTGGCGTCGTCGCGCGTCGGCCCCAGCATCAATATTACCGATCCCATTGAAGCCATTAATCGCGTGAGAGCCGAGTTGAATCAGAGGGGCATTCACCGTATTATCGTTCTTTCGCATATGGGCTACGGCTTTGATAAGCAAATGGCTGAGCAACTAGACTCTGGCATCAGTCTTATTGTTGGTGGCCACACGCACAGTTATCTGGGAGAAGAGGACAAGGCAGAGACTAGTAGAAAGCCCCTGGGCCCTTACCCGACATGGATTGCCAATGGCGTGGATCGCGAATGGCAGACCGCCATTATACAGGCAAAGAGCTACGGCGACTATGTCGGCTACCTGGACTTGGTATTCAACGATGACGGCTCTCTCGATAGCCAACTGACGCAAGGCCACCTGGTTCTCGTCGACGTGGTCTCGGAGGATAGCAAAACCAGGGGCTTATTGCCTAGCACACAGATTACAGAGCTGTTGCGGCCATTCGAGGCAATTGCTGCTGAATTCACCGAGGCCGTTATCGGTAGCGCCACTGCCAAGTTTGCTAAGCCCGAGGGACGCCAAGACCCGCATGAAATAGCCATTGGCAACCTGATCACTGACGCCTTGTCGTGGGGCGCCGACAAGGAGAACCGCTCGAATCCGATAACTATCATTGGCACTGGCTCTTTGCACCGAGGGTTGCCTCAAGGCGAGGTGACTCGGGGCGATCTCATGCGTACGATGCCCTTTGACGACGTCCTGGGACGTGTCAGGCTGCGGGGCGATGTTATTCGCTCTATTTTACGCAATGGCAATGGAACAGCGTTTAGCACACTGCAAATGTCGGGATTACGACAAACGTCTGCCGCTGATATCGAGGTTAGGGTGGGTGTCAGCAAAGGCGATGCGAGGCCAGTGATTGGCAATTGGGAAAAGCTGAGGAATGATGGAGAGTATGAAGTGTTGGCGCCCATGTTTGTGCTGAACGGTGGCGATCAGCTCATTCCACACTCGGTGGCTGACAAACTGACGCCTGCTATTGCTACTGACAGTTGTCGCGACATTGTGGAAGCGTACTTTAAAAGATTTTCTCCTCTCCAGCCTATCCTTGATCACCGCAAGTGATAAATATAGACGATTTATACTAGAGCGCCTTTTTTTATTTGGCTCAGGTTGCCAATAATGTGTGCGAGTGCTAGTTGATCTGCAAAAGGTCATGCTACACAACGCCACTTGACAGCTGCTGAGCTTGCTGAATTGTTTCCCGATGTGTGTGAGAAATTAAAGACTGACGCTCTAATGAGGTATAAAACTGCCAATGGCCAAGACAAAGATTTTTTAAAAGGTCTCTATGAAATCACAAAAGTGGTCTATAACAAGCCACTCGAACCTATTTTAGCACAATCAAGCTACGCCATTTATCTCACACTATTTTAAAAGAAAAATCTAGCGAATATGTCATCTAATTTTAATGCTCTTGGCTCCCCTTTTATTTATCTCGACGGCGTGGCGTCTGCATCAGGGCAGCCAAGAAAAGCTGTGCGCTTAGACAATGGTCTTGTGAGAAAAAAAATTTGCTTGGCCCTCTCTCCCCCTTGGCTTTGGGTCCTTGTATTTTCAAATGGGAAGAGGCTTATGAATGGGCTTTTTTTGTATAGTGCGCTTCTTGGCCCCCAATATTTATAAAAGAGCTCAAGAACGAAAAGGCCAAGAAAAAAATGCCTCGTCTGCAAAACCTCTCCTCTTTTCAAAATGTTACGCTTCGGTCTCTACTGCTATGCGGCCCTTTTGCTTGTGCTTTTTGCCGCTGCCAAGCCCGTAGTCCTGGACTGGGATATTGGGTATACTTCCGCTAAACCCGACGGCAAGAACGCGCGTCGTGTTATTGGCATCAACGGGAAGTGGCCCCCGCCAGTCGTTAACGTAAATGTTGGCGACACACTGACGATCAATGCCAACAATAAGCTGGATGAGCCGACGTCGCTACACACGCACGGGTTTTTCCAGAACGGGACCAACTACTACGACGGCGCTGTCGGTGCTACAGAGTGTGGCATACCACCAAACGGCTCATACACCTATCGCATGAACGTGACACAGTCGGGCACGTTCTGGATCCATAGCCACTTCATGGCTCAGTATGTCGATGGTCTGCGCACGCCGTTGATCAGTAGGCCGGCAGTCGAGCACTACAAGTACGACGAGGAAAAAGTGCTGATGCTGGAGGCCTGGTACAACCGCAATTCCCACGACATCAGCGATCAGCTCCTAAGCACTAGCGAAACTACTCGTTTGAAGCCCTTCCTTCCCACTATGCTGATCAACAGTCGCGGGGGGTCGGACGTCAACACAACTAAATTGACGTTTACGCCGGGCAAAAAGTACCGCTTGCGCCTACTCAATGTCTCGGGCACGGGCATGATTCGCTTTGGCATTGAGCACCATACGCTGGATGTCATCGAGCTTGATGGCGTCGACTCTGAGATCAAGAGCGTGCCCAGCATTCAGCTCTCCGCCGGCCAGCGCGCCTCTGTATTAGTCACAGCCAAGGACAACGCCGACTATAACTATGTCTTCCACGCTGATATCTACACAGACATGCAGGCTGGAGTTGAGCGCGCCGAGATTCCCCATACTGGCGTTGTCGAGTACGCGCCTCACGCCCCGCTGATCGCGCCCGTGTCTATTGGTAACGGCAAGACCAATACGACAATGACCTGGGACTTTTTCGAAGATATTGACATGGTGCCTATCGAGAAGATCCCGGCTCCCGGTGTCAATAAGTGGATGCCTCTGGAAGTACGCACGGCGATCTATGACGACCGTCGTGAGCACATGGCCTTTAACAACCGCACGTACTGGCCGCCGCTAGTGCCCTCTTTGTTTACGGCGCTGACGACCGGCTACCAGGCGTACTTCCCCGATGTCTATGGATTCAAGACATACCCGGTTATCCTCGATCACTTGGAGGACGTCGAAGTGGCGATTTTCAATATGGATACCAATTCGCATCCGTTCCACATCCACGGCCACAACTTTTTCATTATTGTGCGCGGCACTATCGACAAGAATCCCAAGAACCGTAAGGAAGCTGTTTCATTCCCAATGCGTCGCGATACTATTACTGTTCCCGCTCTGTCCTACGCCATTGTCCGCTTTAGGGCGGATAACCCGGGCGTCTGGATGATGCACTGCCATATGCAGTTCCACAACGACCAGGGCCTGGCCATGACGTTCATCGAGGCGCCCTACCAGATTATCAACAATACTGGCAAGTTGCCCGACCAGTTGCTAAAGAACTGCGATGCTCTGGGTATCCCCACCTCGGGCAACGCCATGGGCCGTCTGGGTCTTGACTTGGCCAATGACCCTCGCGGTCCATATCCACTGGCAGGCTTTTAAGTGATTCGAATTGTTATAAAGGCCCTGCTTAATACACTACTATTATCTAAGTACCCTTGGAAAACTTGCTAGCAAAGCCCAAAAGCTTTTTTGCGCCAGACCCGGAGCCATTACCCGAGCTGGTGGGAGCGGTGACATGATCGCCAGCTGGTTGCTGTTGCTGTTGGCCCTTGCCAAGGTATTTGCTAGCGAGATTAGTTAGATTCTTGGGGTCGAGTGCATTGCTGCTGCTGCTTGTGGCAGGGGCGGCTCCATGGGCGTTGTTGGTGGGTGGCTGCTGCTGCTGCTGCTGCTGTTGCTGGCCAAGGTATTTCAAGCCGGCTTCGACAACCTTGGCTTCTGTAGACTTGCTGCTGTGGCTTTTCTTGTTAACAAAGTACTTCAAACCGGCATCGACTAGCTTGGCTTGGGTAGACGTGTTGCTGCTGCTGCTACCTGTAGGAGGAGCATTGCCATGTGTGTTGTTGGTAGCGGCGTCCTTGTTCTGGGACTTGCCAAGCGCCGCCGACGCCTCGTTGAGCATGCCACGGAAATTCATTGTGGTACGTTAAAAAAGCAATAGGAGGTAAAGTGATTGAAAGAAAAGTGATTAGAAGAGAAAGGAGAAAAAAAAAGAATACGCAGTCTTTATGTTTAACGACGGGATTTCTTTGTTTTGTATTTGGCACCACGTGCATTGATGTTGGAACGGTTTCCAGAAAGAACAAAAGAACACTGCAGATAGATCTACAAGACGGTCCACCATGCGCTGTAGAAAAAACAGCTATTAATAGCACTCACACGACTTGATTTTTGAGATATTTTAGCTAACCTCTACTTGCTCCCAAACAGCTTCATTGCAGCTTGCGCAGCCGTTGCCAGGGTCTCTTGCTGATTGACGCTATTGTTGTTTGCATGCGAGGCGTACATCCTCTGTGCCTGTGACATTGCCATCGCCACCAGCTCATTCTGGCTACCACCCTTGTGCTGGAATTTTTGGAAGGCCATGTAGGCGGAGGCCATTCCCAGGGTCTGCTCAGCCCTGCTCTTTAAGTCGCTGCCACTGTTGACCTTGTTGTAGCTGTCTTTGATGGTGTCGTGGTCGGCATCCCCCTTGTTGAAACCAGTGTTGCCGGTTGCCATCTTTAGAGCCGACAAAAACAGGTCGCTGTTGCTGCTATTGCCGCTGCCGCCAAGGAACTTGGATGCTAGTGCTGATGCCTGTCCGATATCAAAGCCACTAGAGGATTGATTGCCGCCCTTGCTGCCAAGGAAACCAGATGCAAGCGAGGCTGCTTGGTTGATGTCAAATCCCCCACTGCCATGGCTCTGGTCGTTTTTCTTGTTGTCGCTGAAAAGTCCCGAAGCGAGCTTGCCAAAATCCATGATAAAAAAAAACTAAAAAAAGAGGTATATGTTATAGAGAAAGGAAAAGGGGCAGTATGTGGGTTGCTGGGCTGTGCTATGCCAAGGCTGACAACTGAAGAAACGAGGACAAGGGAAAGAAAAGTGTGCGCTTATTGAAGCTGTTCACACGCCCACGACCACGGGATAACCCCCATATATAAGTTATCAATTCAGCATTGAACTAGGCAACGAATTACTTGGCTCGCTACACTTGACAAAATCCTTTGCACTTTCTAGCTACTACTACTATTATTATTATTATTTTTCGCAATAGAGCTGATGGCAGACAAACGCCCCGATAAGAGTAGTTCCGTAGAGACTGTGGCTGCTGTTGTTGTTCCTGCATCGGTGCGCGCCGATGGGTCAGTACGAAAAGAACGCCGGATACGACCAGGATACATTCCGCAAGAGCTCGTGCCCAAATACACGCCGCCGTCACAGCGCAGATCAGCTCCGACTCCAGCCAGCGATGGATCCCGTGGACCTGTTCTAAAGCAGCGAGAGCAAGAGCCCACAAGCACGCCATCGCTGTTGCCACAAGAAAAGGCGCCCAAACACCTGCCACAAAACGACGCAAAGGCGACAAAAGAAGCTGTGGGCAAAAAGTACATCCCGCCGCATGCCAGAAAGGCCGCGGCCGCCGTTGCAGCGTCTAAAAAGGACGATGAGGGTGACATGCTGGCCGATTCACTCGCCCAGATGACGTTAAAGGCACAGGACAAAGCCAAAGAAACATTGCGCTAAAGCACGCTATTAGATGTAACATGTATAAAAGCCCAAACTCTTGTCGTCAATACACTTTTTTTTCGCTCACAACTCCTACTCTCTCACTTTTTATTCATTCATGAACACTAGCAAACCCTTACCGCCAACGCTGACGGAGCCCAAGCGCAAGCATGCTGCTATTTTGAGCCCGCTCGATGTCTCCAAACTCCA
This sequence comes from Coemansia sp. RSA 2050, assembly GCA_027578835.1. Taxonomy (NCBI): domain Eukaryota; kingdom Fungi; phylum Kickxellomycota; class Kickxellomycetes; order Kickxellales; family Kickxellaceae; genus Coemansia; species Coemansia sp. RSA 2050. Next base: position 22,110 of record JANBSU010000123.1, on the reverse strand, counting down.
GGCGTTCCTCGCCCTGTAGCAATATTATTGAATAGTAGTACATATGAATAGAAAAGCTTCACGTCTTTGGTGTGATGCGCTTGAAAAACCTCATGAGCGCATTCGGCCGAATAGCCGGCGAATTGCTGTTAGCCGGTCTTATCCCGGGTGCCGCCGACGTACTAGCTATGGCCACAACAGTCACCGTAGTCGTAGACGGGTATGCCTCACTAGCCGATTGGCGGCGGTAATGCCGGCTCGGACGATTAGCCGGGCCGGGAGCAGCAGCAGCGGCAGCGGCAGCAGCAGCAGCGGGGGCACGCACGGCTCTGCCGCGCATCTGAGAGGCGCTGGTAGAGTCAGCAGAATTGGACAAATCCCGGGACTTGCCATTCCGTATAATCAAGCGGTCCTTCCGCCGACTCTTTTTGTTGTTGGGAGGGCGATTTCCACTCTGCTCCAAGCCCTGCTCGGGCGGCGGCGATGACATTGGCTGGGCACAGATGACATCGATTTGGTCTCTGAGCCCACGCTCACTGTGGTCAAGGGCGCCGTTGGGAGAGTAGACGACGGACCCGCTAAACTCGCTGAAATTGTCAGGCAGGAACGGAAACTTCACATCATCCACGGCGCTGCCATAGACGGCTATGTCGCTGCGTATCAGGCTGACTATATCGTCATCCCTGCGGCGGCGACGGCGATGCCCGCACTCGCTGCTCTCATCGCCAGAATCCCTTATCGACCCCGAGTTTGGCACATAGTCATTGGGATCCAGATAGTAGTCGTAAAAGGAGCCAGCACTGGGCAGGCCGGGATCGCTCGATGTAGCAAAAGACATTGCACGATGCAAGTGGCCGCCGCCGCCCTGGTGCTGGATATACCCGAATCCCAGATGCCCGGCAAAGGCCGGCGGCGCACCTATCCTCAGAGCATCGTAGGCGCGGTCGGTAGCCAAGCGCACTCGAGTAGTCGAGGCACCGCCCTCGCTGATCCCCGATACAATCGACAGGCAATCGCTCTCGCTGAGGAGCCGCGGCATCCCCTCTCGCTCGTCCTCTGACTCTCGCCGTCTACTGCTCTGCCTCCTGGGGCCCTGATACCGAGCGGATAGGGGCGCCTGGCCAAACACTATAGAGTCTGAGCGACGGCTCTCAGAGTACACATCAGAGTCGTCTTCGTGGATAGCCGAGATCCGCCGATTGAAATTACGCTCACGAATACTGCCCGTGTGCACTCGCATGCTCGCCCCATCGCTATTAACCAAAGTGTGCGGCGGGCTCAGGGTGCCCCCACCCAGCGTAGGCGCTAGCCCCACTATACTCGTTGTAGGGCCATCGCCTATACTCGTGCTGCCTCCAGCGGTTCCTATTAGCGACGATGAGCCACCACCGCTGTAGAGCGAGCTGGTGGTGGAGTAGTCGCTGCTGGAATCTCGCTCCCCTCCACCAGGGAGAGCTGCTGCTGCAATGGAGGTGGTTTGGTGGGGCTCTTCAGCTTCAGCCACGTTGGGAACAATCGCATGCTCATCTGCTTCTGAAACGTCGGCCTGCAGGGTAGTTGGAGTGTTGTTTCTGCTGCTGTCGTTTGTGGCGTTTTCGTCTACCGAGGCACTCTCGGCTTGCTGCTGTGTTTCTTCTCCATCCATCAGTAAAAAAATAAATGTGCCAATTGGTTTTATAGAAAAAAAAGAAGAGAAATCCACAAAAAAATACAATTTCAAGAGAAAGAGAAAAAATCCCTCACTTGTCACGCAAAACGTCGCCAATAAATAATCGCCAAGCCACGTGCACCATTATTGAATCAAATTAACGTAAACAGGATGCAACTACTTGCACTATTGCCATATGCCTCCTTCCCAGCTGCATGTCTCATCCATCATATGCTTCTGCATGTCTCTACACAGAGAAACAAAAAACAAAAAAGAGGAAAGCACCCAGATTTCGTCACGCCACGTGCAAAACAAACAAGAAAAATACATTACACTACCACCTTTCATGCAAGCTGTCTAATTTCCGAGTATAAGCATCGGAAGCAATAGAAATGCAAGGGCAGTGGAGAACATACTCTCCCTCTCCATTTTTTCTCTATGGTCCTACTATAAAAGGGAAACCACTTTTTTTTTTTGTTTTTTTTTCCTAGGATGCGATTTCTTCCGAAATAGCGAGTTCTCATCTTTTTCTTTTCTATTCTTTTAATCAGTATGGTCGTTTGTCATAACAGATCGCTCTTCCAGTGCCCATCCTGCCACTTTAAGGCCGCCTGCTTTAGTCAGCTTGCTATCCATATCCAAGGGCACAAGCGACAACCCTCCGACCAGCCAGTGTCAGCCCAGTATATAGCACTTATCATGAGTAACTTGCACGAATAATTGACACGCTACTACTTTGTAACTTGCGAAAAATAGTACAATCAAAAACAAACCACAATCCCCCTCTCCCTACTTTGAAAGTGCGTGCGAAAGATTCACTGCTATTGTGTGTGGCTGTGAGAAATTACGAAAAAAATGTTTCCGAATGGAATGAACTCCAAAAGAAAAGAACGCCACAATGGAATAATAAAAAAATAAGAACGAGCCACACAATGAGAGCACGGTCTTTCCATATCCTATCTCAGTTTGGCACTTTTTTTTTACTATACTTTTATTAATTTATTTTGCTATGGAGGCCCCACTGCCCAAGGATGCCGATATTGGCGATACCAGCACCATCAACTCGGAAGCCGAGGCAGCCGTTCCGTCAACTAACACCAACGATGAAGAAAGAGAAAAGGCGTCTGATATCAAACCGGCCTTGCCACATACACCCATTCCAATGTCAAAGACTAGACGCCTCATAGTATTTGTTTCCCTTGCCCTAACTATGCTCTTGGCCAGCCTAGACCTGACAATAGTGACCACGGCGATTCCCAAAATCTCGCAAGAATTCTCCGCCCTCTCTGAAGCCACCTGGATAGCCACAGCATACATGCTTACGACGACGGCACTGCAGCCACTCTACGGCCGACTAAGCGACACCTTTGGGCGGGTGCCTTCGCTGATAGTATCAATTCTAGTGTTTATTGCGGGAAGCGCAGCGTGTGGGTGGGCGCAGAGCATGGGGGTGCTTATATTTGGACGCGCATTGCAAGGCGTAGGTGGCGCTGGACTCGTGGCCCTAGTGTTTATTATTATCTCGGACGTCACAAGCGAAGAAGAAAGGCCCGCGTATTTGGGCGTTTTGGGCGCCGTGTGGTCAATAGCTTCGGTGATTGGGCCGGTTCTCGGCGGTGTATTCTCTGATAAGGTGTCGTGGCGGTGGGCGTTTCTAATTAATTTGCCCATCTCGGGTGTGGTATTCATTATTGTTGTATTCTTTTTGCGTCTGCCACAGCCTCAGGGCTCGTTCCGGGAGAAGCTCAAGCGCGTCGATTTTTTGGGCTCTGCCGTGCTCATTGGTGCCGTAGTAATGCTGCTGCTGGCGCTGACGTGGGGCGGCAAAGATTTTCCGTGGAGCTCAGCTCGTGTCATTTGTCTTTTGATTTTCGGTGTGATTATGCTAGGCGTGTTTTTGATCATCGAGTGGAAGACCTCTGCCGACCCCACTGTACCCATTCCGCTGTTCCGTATTCGCAACGTCAGCCTGTCAGTGCTGGGCCAGTTCTTCATGGGTGTGGGCATGTTTTGCCCAATGTTCTTTATCCCCATCTGGTACACCATTGTCAAGAACTCTGGCTCTATCACCGCCGGCCTACACCTCCTGCCTTATCTGCTCAGCATATCATTGGTCTCCGTAGCCTCTGGCTTTCTCGTAGTCAGGACTGGTCGGTACCGCGGACTAGTGATATTCGGCACAGCGATCTTTGTCGTAGGTACCGGACTAATGGTTCTCTTTGATGAGAACATTAGCTCGGGTAAGCAAATCGGCTTTATGTTTCTCATGGGATTCGGCCTCGGTCTCAACATCCAGATCCTGCTCATCGTGGTACAGACGGCAGCGCCCATGAAGGAGATGGCGTCAGCAACCACGCTGTTTTTGTTTATGCGTATCCTGGGCTCGAGTATCGGCGTAGCGGCTATGCAGAGCATATTCCAAAACTCGCTATTGCCCAAATTGACCCGACTGGTAACTGAGCACCCGGAGTTTACTGCAGCTATCATGGGCTCGGTTAATGACCAGAGCCTTATTTACAAATCGGGTATCCCACTTGATACTCGCAATGAGTTGGTGCATATTTATGTGCTGGCTTTGAGGAAGGTTTTTATTGCTACCGTGCCCTTTGCCGGCGTCGCCTTTTTGCTTACTTTGCCCTTGAAGCATGTTCCATTGCGCGCCAATTTTAAACCTGGTGCCATAGGTGAATAAATACCAACGCGTTCCTCAACAAGCTCTAAGAGTCGGGGGGTATTCATACTACCATGTAGAGGCATCCAAAATGGCAGCAATTAACAATAGTAGACAAGAGTGAATCTCACTTGTTGTTGTTATTACTGTTAGCGTAAGTGTATGTCTAGTGCCAACATTGAATTGGCTAGAACTGTAGTAGCTTTATTGCAACGCATGGCAATAACTAGGCATTCTCTGCTTGTCAGCCAGACACAAAAGTAGCACGTGTCTTAAATAAAACATGTCTTTGTGCTATTCGTAAATTTTTTTACATTTTTTGCAAATAAATAACCTTGTCTCTACTTGAGCCCACCCGCAAGTACGCTGCTTAGAGAGGCAGCGTTTTCCACTGTTACTGTGATAACGGAATCACGCAATATTATTGGCAAAGCTTGCACTGATTGCCGGCGCACGCACATCGAAGACGTGGGCAAAAAAGACAAGTGTGCCTCATATATGCACACAGACAAACGTTGACAGTAATACAGGGGAAGTCGACGACTCAAGAAAAAGATGTCTATTAGTAGTAAGTGTTTAGTATAAATGGAGTGGCGTTGCCACATTTATCTAATAAGAAAAACCAACAAGCCATAGCATGATCTTTACTACAGCTACGACAGGCCATAAACAGTAGTATGTAGGCTCATGGCCTAGCGAAAACGATTAAGCACTTTAGTATTTTTACCACTTGCATCTGCAACATATCCCTCTAGCATATTAAACTCGCCCTGGCTCAGGTTAAGTACCTCGCACCCAACTACATAACCATTATTGGTCTCCTTAAGAATATAACTCAACTGCGTATTAACTAGCCAATCTGAGACATCTTCCTTGTTGTCGTCAAAATTAGCGACAAGTGAGTATAACATTACTTTGCAACCCCCAAAACCAAAGGATGCTAGTTTTTTTCTATAGCTTGGGTTGCTTCAGCAATTGTTTGCGACATGTCCATCTTCATTTTGAGCGATATTTTCTCAGAGTGATTGTCTATGCATAACTTAAATTTTACAGTAGGATTGGCCATGAGTTGCTTGTATAGAGTTTTTGCAGAATATTTTAAGCAAGTTGGAAAAGTAGGGATAAAAAACAACAGTACAGCAAAAGAAAATGCATGGTATCCTCTCTTTTTATTCTCCTGAACTGCGGTCAGAGCTTTCAGTACTGCTAAATGCTCAAAATAGGAAATAAATTCAAATAAACCGCAGTTGCCTTCGCCAGCGTGTCTCAGAAAGCCTTGACTGGCAGTTTCTGGCATCGTCATTCTCATTGAGTTGTCTATCAGCCACTTGTTTTTTTCACCTGTCTAATAGGATACACAAGAAAAAGGTCTTCAAAAAAGCGTTTTCTGGCTTTACTAGCACGGCGATTTTCAGAAACTTGTTTGGCACTCTGAACAAAAAAGGAAACGGATGTACACAGCAGAAAAGAGGGCCAGTTGCATTGTCGTTGAAGGGGTGGTAATGGAAAAGAAATGAGTAGTGGCCTAGCTTGGCTACAAGCGCCTTTAAAGGGGCGAGAAGCTGGCCAGCAAGACAGAAAATCACTTATTCTAAACTCCCTCCCAAAACCCTATATTATATTATTTAGCTCCACAGGACACTACTTTAAACCTAATGGCAACAGTGTCGTTTTAGCTCTTCTAAATGAGGAAGGAATTGAAATAAAGCGCACCTTGGGGTTGGACACTGACATGTCATGTAGCCAAGCCTGCCTCATTGTCCATACGGATTTGGTGAAAACAGAGATAGTAAAAGGAGCTTTTTTCTTTTTCTTTTTCTTTTCTCATTTTGTAAACCCCTCCTCTTTTTTCATTGGTTGTGCCTTTTAGCATCAATAAATGGAGGAGAAACCTGCTGGATTTGTGCTGTTTCGCCATGGTGAGGCTACTAGGCTTGTATCGTTACATTAAAAGCTATGCCCATGGTAAACACAAGAAACGGCCATTGCTTTTTGAAACATATGTGCCCTACTTTATAGAGGCAGTTTACTCTAGCTGCCAAATTAAAAAAAATTGAAATGCAATCAGTTTAGTAGTCATACTCATATTCGAATCCTCTGCTCCTGTACTTGGGCTTGCCAGACGGGCACATAATGGCGGGCAAGTAGCGGGACGGTTTGAGCTCACCAAGAAAGTTTTCCATCCACGACAAGGGGTACTGAGCCAGCACTGAGATATAAAGACCGAGTTTCGCCCTAGTAATAGCCACATAAGCCAAGCGACCTTCTTCGCGGTAATGCTGCTCCATAGGCGACAGCTCATCGGCAGCAGCTGCCATATTCCTAATGACAGCTTTATCAGCGGGGTTTTCACTGCGGAACTTCATGGGGAACAGGTTCTCGATAAAATGTGGAATAAAAACATGCTTCCACTCCAAGCCCTTTGCCTGATGCACCGTGGTAATAACAACAACGTTGGCTTTATCCTTGACCTTTCCACCATCATCACCAGATCCCTGAACCACACTCAACCCCTCAGCCGACGTAGACAGTAGGCAGAGCTGCCCAGAGAACGCCTGCAACAGCATCTTTGTGCACGGACCACGGGGATCAGCTCTTTTGTCCCACGCAAACGAGCTATCGTCGTCGCCTTGCGGCGGGAGCGCATCGGGCGAATCCAAAAAACCCTCGAGAATGGCATCCACCATCGTCCACAAACCGTCGGTCCCCTTGGAGGCAGCAGCCTTGCCCCAAATGGGGGCGCACTTGGCGTCATCATCGGTCTCGGCAACAAACTCTTTAAACATGGCCTCAACCAGCTTGCGCAATGTCGATACGCCCAGCTGCGCTTGCCGGCCGCGGATGCTAGCGACAAAGGCCGCCAGGCTCTCGGTAGCCGGCTTCGTGACTACGTGGCAGCGCTGAGCGGCAACTTCCATCTTGGCGAATAGGCTGATGGGCTCCGTCCCAGGGCCAGTGTGCACGGCCTCCAGCTTGCGCAAATTGACGGGACCGATGGACTTTATGGCGTCAGTGAGGCAGATACGTGTAGCAATGTCATCGTCGGTATTGGCTACAACGCGGATGAGGGCTAGGAACAGCTGCATACGCTTGGATTTCAGGGCCGACTGTCCTCCACGCACAATATAGGGAATACCCTTGGTCATCAACCCAGCCTCAATGAGACCGGTCGGATGGTAGGCGCCGAAATTGAGGCAACGCGAGATAACAGCGATATCCGCCGCCCTGCAATCGCCCGAGTCGAGCAGCTCCTTGATCCTATTCGTGATATTGGTAGCCTCCTCATGGTGGCTCTCGCTATGCCACACCGACACGGGCACAACAGGCGCCGAGGGAAGAGCCAAAAGGGGGACTCGCAGGCGACCTAGCAAAGCGCTCTGACCAATAGTATCGCGAGCGACGATATTGCCCAAGTCAACAATGCTCTGATGGGACCGATAGTTCTGCGTCAGGCTGGCCATGGTCCCCCCCATCACGTCGGAGCGCTGGATCTTGGCGTCAACAAACCAGTCCAAAAACGTCTGGAAGTTGTGCTCGCAGGTAGCACCACGGAATGCATAGATGCTCTGGCGCTCGTCGCCCACGGCTGTGATGCGGCCCGAGTGCTGCTGCATCTTCAATACCAGGCCCATCTGCAGCTGGTTGAGGTCCTGAAACTCGTCGACCAGCAAGTAGGGGAACTCTGTGCGCACCGCCTGCAGCACCTCGGGGACTTTGAGTAGGTCATTGGCGATCTTCAGCATATCGTCGAAGTCGATCAAGTTGAAGCGCTCCAGCGTCGCGTTATACGCCTTGAGCACAGCTCCCTCGAACTGCGGATAGTCCTTGGGCAGGTCACCGCGGGACTTGGCGCGATAAATGAACCCCATAATACTAGGATTCGCGTCCTTGCCGCCGCCAAACTTGCCCCGATAGTCGATGGGCTCCAGCTCAACCACCTTCTTCTCCCGCTTTGCCACCAGGTAGTTGAACAGCGACCGAGTAATGGACATTTCGTCGGCGGCAGCCTGAGCCTGAGCGCCGAATTTCTTTTTGCTACCCGCTACGGCAGCACTACCAGTATCAGTGGAGTGCATAGCAATAATCTGCTCCACCGTGACACCAAAGCGCTCCGTTGTCGCTGCAGCTACCGCCGCCCATCTCGCATCGGCGTTGTCGACGAAAAGAGGCGATGCGTCTTCCTCTCCCGGCTCACACACCGGCTCGGGGTCCCCCGTCATCACCAGGCCCAAAAAGGACTCGCAGAGAACCAGCATCCGGCAGTCCTCGATGCGCTGCAAAGCGACCTTCAGCACAGCCAAGTGCTCAGAGTCAGCCGCTGCAATCATCGGACACTGAGTCAAACCGACCTGCCGATAGTTGCGCATAATAAGGCCGTAGCACCACGAATGGAAAGTAGACGCAAACGGCATCTGCCCTCTAAAATCCACCCGGCTAACCTCCGTATACTTTTTAATACGCTCCTTCAGCTCGCCCGCCGCCTTGTTAGTAAACGTAATGACCAGGATGCTAGCCGGCATAACCCCGCGTCTAACCATCTCGATCACCCGTGCACACAACGTTGTCGTCTTTCCCGACCCTGCCCCAGCCACTATAAGCAAAGGCCGGTCGATATCCAGCTTTGAGATATATTCCTGTGTCGTGTCCAGTCTGATGCCCTCGCTAATCTCAGCCGGTTTCTTGTCGTCATCGTCATCGTCATCGTCATCTGTGTCATCAATGGCTATCACCTCGTTCTTGATCAATGCCCCGGCTGACTGGAACCCAGTCGTGGGCGTGCTCCGTGCTAGCGAGTTTGTGTAGGATACTACATAGTCGTCGATAGTCAGAGTGCGGCTCTCGGCTTTGACCGCTACTTGGCTGGAGGGTCTCGAATGTAGTTTTGATTTGGCGGCAGGCTTCGAGTATGGTTTGGCGGCAGGCTTCGAATGTAGTTTGGCGGCAGGCTTCGAATGTGGTTTGGCGGCAGGCTTTTGGTAGCTGAATTGCTTACGAGCACCGCCTTCCAGCGGAGTTTTCCTCTTCATCCGCGAACTAATAAAAATAAATAATTGAAATTGAAATTGGAGAGAAAAGAAAAAGAGAGAGGAGGAGGATTCCATGCCCCAGATATTATTCTCAACAAAATCATCAAGCCGCTTTGTCTAGATCGATATACATAGCGGGGAGCATACCAGTAGCCCCACCAATGATGCGTACCTTCCACCAACTTTCCGCAGCATCGCCATCAACAACTCTGACTCTCACGCCCACACCAACCTTGAGCTCATCTTCATGCTGCGGTTCATAGTCGTATTTGGCGGTTCCGAATCTCGCCCTGGTCTTGATCCACCCACGAGAACCAGGTCCGCCCAGAGTTTCTGCATAGTCCTTTGGGAACCATCCACATTTCCCACCCAGCTGCCATCCATCGTCGCCCTCGTCGGATTCCTTCAATATCTCGCCAAACAGCCACCCCTCCCCACGCACTTCACCACCACTCTTACTGGGCCGCGTCTCTATCAGATCTCCCGTCTCAATACCCAGCTCGTCCTCCGCATCCGGGTGATACGGGTAAAGTGCACGTAGTCGCAGTTTCTCAAACCCTGGCGGCGACCCGCCTCCGCCAATGAGCCCCATAAACGGATTGCTCTCCTCTCTAGTAGCCAGCAACGCGGCAGGCGGTGGTGGGGAGGCGGGGTTAGCAAAGGCCGTGTCGAAGCTGACGCTACTGGCTGGCGACTCCACTCGAGCCTGGGGTTTGGATGGTCCGAATATCTCGGGACTATGCAAGCGCTGCGGATGGCCATCATCGTCGTCGGAGCTGTCATCGCGATCCCACTCGTCGTCGTCATCGGAGCTGTCGTCGCTAAACGTCTCAACAGCCACCGGCGGCGTGATCGGCTCACTCGCCTGGTTAGCAAAGGGATTGCTAACAGATGCACGCTCTTGCATTTCTGGCTGCTGCTTAGCAGGACCAGCAGGCTCAGCAGCGGGGTCGGGTATGCCCAGGGCACGCTGGCGCTCACGGAAGCGCTCTTCGGCGATATCCTGCAAAATGCGGTCCCGCTCTTGCTTGCTAGTTGCCAGCGCCAGTCTCTCCGCAATACTAAGCACCGGCGGCTCACCCTCCTTATCCTTCACAGGGGCCACGGTGGCGACTGCTGGGAGAGTGGGAGTGACTGGCGAGAACGCCGAAGTCCGAGCGCTAGGAAGAGAGCGCTCAATAGACCCCAGTTTCTTTACAAACTCGCGTGCCTCATCGGAAACAAGACCAGCCCCGCTGTCCCACTTGGAGGCAGAGGGCAAATCGCGCATAGCACGAGCAACGTGATCCAGCCCACTGGTAATAGACATTAGACGCTCGCGGCTCTCAGCCAACCTACGATCAGCCTCTGCGCTGCCATCCGACTTGGCCTCCTCAGCCGCTTCGCCCGTTAGAGCCGCCATCCTCTGCGCCACCAAGCGAGCCGCTCTGGCCTCCACATCAGAAAGGGGCACATCTTGTTTCTTGCCCAATTCGCGATGGGCCTTCACCAGATCATCCGTAGCGCGCTCATAGTCCCTGACCAGCTGCGGCATAACCACAAGCATCTCGTTGATGCTCGCCACCAGCCGCTTACGCTTGGCCAGGAGCCCCCCGCTATCCTCGGAGGAGGGGGCAGTGGTGCTGCGGTGGATGTCTTCTATCTCGCGCTTGAGGTCGTCGATACGCCAGCGAGTGGTAACACGCGATTCGGCGCTTTCCTTCTGCCGACGCTCGGCTGCGCTCTTGGCCAGTCGCAATTCCTCTCTGCGCTGCTGCACCTGGCGACGCAAGCTATCAACAGACTCCACAGCAGAAGAGAGAGAGGGTGACTGCGAGCGAGTCTCCACATTAGAAGAAGAGGAGAGTGGGGGATTGCGTCTCCGATGAGCGCTCTGGTAAACATCAGCATCATTATCATTATCAGGCAGCGGCGCAATGGGCGCAGTAGAAGCGGGCGGGGGAACGGAGGCGACAGAGGTGACCGAGGGGCGAGAGAACATGAGCTGGTCCTTCATAACAGCCAAAGAGTCCATGAAATCCCTACTGCTCCTCGGCATCAGCTCATCGGGCAATACGTCAGGCAGAGGATTACCAGCCAGCCGCCTGAAGATGAGATGCATGGCGACGCTAAACTCGTCTAGATTCAGTTCGCCCTGGTTATTGATATCGGAGAGCATCCAGATCTTGGCCAACTCCGATTGGCTCAGCGAGGACTGCGCGAATACCTCGCGTGCTTGCGATCCACGCAGTTTGCCGTTGCTCTCCCACCGCCTGAATATGCTTTCGTACTGCGCACGCTCCCCCTGCGTTATCGTCCACTGCGGGGCGTCGTTCCGAGTGGTCTGAGCAGAGTGGTTGATGAACGACTGTTTGACGATGTTCAGACCCGAGGATGGCGATAGCGAGATATCGGGGAACTGGGATTCAAAGTCGTGAATTGACTCTGGCTCATTGTTATTATTAGCAGCGTAGTGAACGGGTGCCGGCATGCTGAGAGGAGGAGCCGGCATGTTGAGAGGAGCCGGTATGCTGAGAGGAGCCGGCATGCTGAGAGGAGCCGGCATGCTGAGAGGAGCCGGCATGCTGAGAGGAGCCGGCATGCCGAGAGGAGCCGGAATGCTGAGAGGAAGAGCCTGCATGCTGAGAGGGGCCGGTGGCATAATTGTCGGAGCCGGAGTCATACCAAGAGCCATGTTCTGAGACGACACATTGGCTGGGGGCGCGATAGCAGCAGCCACTTCGGCAGCGATCTTGGGGGGCAGGCTATCAGGCAGTGCCTTTCCCCTGATCCTGGATTGAGCTAGGAACATGGCCAGCATAAACTCTGGCAAGGAGAGGGAGCCGGCTCTACGGGTATCGGACAGCTCCCAAATACGACCCAGTTCGTTGACGGGCAGGCGAGACTGCATCAAGACGCGCCTGGCTGCATCGCCTCCGATACGCGTAGTGCCTGGCGGCACATTACTGTTGAAAGTGGCGGTGTACGTAGGTATATCAGCCGGCGGTATAAAGCTCAGCAAGCCTATAAAGATAAAAAGAAAGCGTTTAATAGACAACAGAGGGCTAGAAGAGCGACTGTAATTTCAACATTATTCGTACCTGGCTGGAAATTCATCTTTACAAGCAGTAGTAGAGAAAAAATAAAGAAAGCGCCTTACATTAAAAAAAGGCTGATGAACGCATTATTTTAGTGTTGGTGGGCAGTGATTGGCCACTAGATGAAAAGAAGAGCTACTTGGCCACGTTTCACTCGCAATCTGCTGTCTTCTTCATCTACCTATATATATATTTTTTATTTAGGATGGTTTACCAGTTCATTGAACGCACGGCAATCCCCGCGTGGAGCCCGCAACACGCTCAGCCGCTCATTGCAGCCGGCACAGTAGCAGGGGCAATGGACGCGACCTTCTCCAACACCTCCACACTCGAACTGTTCCAGCTAACCAACAGCAGCGACGACGACGACGGCGACAGCAGCAGCGTGGGCTTGGAGGCTATTAGCAAAGTCGAGGCCAACGCGCGCTTCCAGCGCCTCGCGTGGTCCTCCTCCACCGACAGCCCCGGCGTCATTGCCGGCGGTCTCGAGAACGGCGACATAGCGGTCTGGGACGCGCGCAAGCTCCTGGACCACGACGACGCGCCCGTCGCCCACACCAGCTCAGCGCACACGGGCTCGGTGGGCGGGTTAGAGTTCAACCCGTTTGCGCCCAACCTTATGGCCTCGGGGTCGGCGAACGGCGAGGTGTTCATCTGGGACATTGTCAGCGACTTCAAGTCGTACTCGCCCGGCCCCCGCTCCCAGCGCCTGGACCTCGTCACCGACCTGTGCTGGAACAACCAGGTGCAGCACATCCTTGCCACAGCCTCCAACTCGGGCGCGCTCGTGGTATGGGACCTGCGCTCCCGCCGCGAGGTCATCAGCCTCGGCAGCGTGGGCGCCATCGGCCAGGGCAGCCGGCCCGGCATCTCGGCCGCCAAATGGAACCCGCAGAGCGCCACGCAGCTGGTGACCGCGTCGTCGGACGACAGCAGCCCCGTTGTCATGTTATGGGACCTGCGCAACGCCCAGGCGCCCTCCAAGACGCTTGCCGGCGGCCACCAGCGCGGTATTCTGTCGCTGTCGTGGTGCCGCAAGGACGCCGGCCTCCTCCTGTCCAGCGGCAAGGACAACCGCACTGTGTGCTGGAGCCCCGACTCGGGCGACATTGTGGGCGAGCTGCCGCCGTCGAGCAACTGGGTCTACGATGTGCAGTGGAACCAGGCCAACCCCAACCTCCTCAGCGGCGCCTCCTTCGACGGCCGCATCAGCCTCTACTCGCTCTCCCGCGAGCCAGAAGCCCCTGTCGACGACCCCTTTGCCCCGAGGGCGTCGACGCCCTTTGCGCCCTCCCTGTCGCTGAAGGCCCCGCCCAAATGGCTGGCCCGCCCGTGCGGCGCGTCTTTCGGCTTCGGCGGCCAGCTGGTCCACTTTGGCCACGCCGGGTCGCTGGTTAGCATCAGTGAGTTTGTGTCGGAGCCCGAGCTCGCCGAGCAGGCAAAGAGGCTGGAGGAGGTGCTCGAGAACGACAAGGCAGCCGAGCTCTGTGAGGAGAGGGCCAAGAAGAGCGGGGAGAGGGAATGGCAGGTGCTGCAGATTCTGTTCGAAGAGGATGCCCGCGACAAGCTGGTCAAGTTCCTGGGCTTTGACAAGGACCAAGTCAAAGCGCGCATCAAAGACATTGTCAAGCCCTTGCCTGCTGCAGGGAAGGAGGAGGAGAAGGAAGAGGAAGAGGCATCTGACAACCCCTTTGCTGCCTCCACCGCCGATGGCGACGACTTTTTCAGCAGCAAACCACAGCCCGTCGACGACCTGCAGGTCGCGTTTTCGGGCGCCTTTAATATTTACGACAAGTCCAAGGACATTCGCAATGAGGACACCGACGGCCTCATTACCCGCGCCATCCTCCTCGGCGACATCGAGGCTGCCGTAACCCTCTGCATCGAGCAAGAGCTGTTCGCCGACGCCCTCATCCTCGCGCCCTACGGGAGCCCCGAGCTGGCAGCACGCGTGCAAAAGGAGTACTTTGCCAAGCGCGCCCAACAGGCCGCCTACGTCCGCCTGCTCCATGCCATCGTCTCTGGCGACCTCTCCGACATTGTCACCAACGCCGACCTCTCCGAATGGGACGAAGTATTGGCCCTTCTGTGCACCTATGCGCAGGGGGATCAGTTCAGCGCTTTGTGCGAGGCCCTGGGGCAGAGGCTGCTGGGCGCGGGCGAAGCTGGCGATGCGGTGGTGTGCTTTTTGGCCTCGGGCAACTTGGATAAGGTGGCTGCTATTTGGATCAAGGAGAAGAAAGACGTGCGCACCCTGCATGAGCTTGTGGAGAGGGTCGCTGTGTTCCGCAGCGCTGTGCAGTTTGTTGATACCGGTGCCGAGCCCTTTGTGTTGGCCCCCCTTTACGACTGTTATACCGAGTATGCTGGGGTTTTGGCTGCTCAGGGCCTCTTTGACATTGCCGCAAAGTACCTGGATCGCATTCCCGCCGATTACCACGCGTCGCCCGCATTGGCTGTTTTGCGTAACCGATTGGCCCTCACCGATGTTATTCCCTGGACTGTTGTGCAGATCGGCCCCGTCCAAGCTGTTCAGCAACAGCCCATTCAACAGCCCGCGGTCCAGCAACCTGTTCAGCCCGTGCAGCCCGCGGTTCAGCAGCAGCAGCAGCAACAACAGATGTATGGCGCGTATTCCCAGGCCTACCCCACGACCACGATGCCTGCTGCTCAGCACTACTCGACGGCGCAGCCTGCCTCCTATTCTGCGGGCGGCTTTGCTGCTCCAGGCATTCCGGGGTACCAGCAGCCATCGGGCGTGTTCCAGCCGCCGCCACCGCAGCCATTGAACCCTGCGTCGATTCCTACTGGGTTTACGCCGCCGCCACGCCGTGATGATGTGCCATGGAATGATCCGCCGATGATGGCAAAGGCAGCTAAGCGCCCATCGCAGGTAGTTGCTAAACCCTCGGCTATTGTTAGTCCCTTCCCTAATGGCAGGGATACCCCACCTCCCGCTTCAGCCCAGATGGCGCAGTCCATGGGTCCTCCGCGTGGAGGTTTTGTACCGAATACTGGTAAGAATCTACCACCACCACCGCCACCTCCA
This sequence comes from Coemansia sp. RSA 2050, assembly GCA_027578835.1. Lineage (NCBI taxonomy): Eukaryota > Fungi > Kickxellomycota > Kickxellomycetes > Kickxellales > Kickxellaceae > Coemansia > Coemansia sp. RSA 2050. The sequence goes on along the minus strand of JANBSU010000123.1, from coordinate 6,659 downwards.
CCACCATCATCATCATCGGGTTTTGCTCCTCAGCCCATGCAACAGCAGATGATGCAGCCGGCCTTTGTTCCGCAACCCATGCAACACCAGATGATGCAGCCTGGCTTTGTTCCCCAGCCGATGATACCGCCGCAGCAGCAGCAGCAGGCACCACCCCAGTCGATGCGTGGCCAGGTAGTCAGTGCCACTCCCCCAGCTCGCTCCGACCCCGTAGCCACTGCCGCTGCCCTCGCTGCTGCTGCCATTCCCAAGGCGGCGGTGGCGGGGCCAAAGTATCCGCCCGGTGATCGCAGCCACTTGCCTGCGGAGTGGAAACCCACAGTAATGGGGCTCACTGCTCAGCTTGCGCGTGCTAAGCAATTCGCTGCACCAGGACAGAAACGAATGGTGGAGGACGCTGAACGCAGACTCTTAGCGCTCTTCGATCTGATGAACTGCGATGAGGTGAATGGAAAAGACAAACTGGCTCCCCTGTTCGAATCGGTTATACAGAACATCGATGCTCGCCATTTCCCGCTGGCCCTCAATGTGCAGGCTGAGATCATGGCTCTTAACCCCGAACTCACATCTAGCGTCGTTGGTGTTAAGCATTTGGTCAATGTGTTGAAAACACTTCCTGTTTAATTAGGGATTTAAAGTGAATTTACTGTCTAGTGACTAATATGAATTGAATAAATTGCTACGCTAGCTATTGTGTAGCCACACTGACGGTGCTGACTGGGTATACTGGGATGTGGTTACTGATAAATAGCCTTCTCTAGGGTTTGAAGAGTATCGTTATAGTCATTACTCTTAAAGTACTCCTCAAAATTCTTTGCCTTATTGTGCCCTTTAAATATGTAAACATCTCCATTGGCATTGGCGGTGTATTTAGTGACATTACCTACACACGACACCTTCAAGTTACGAAAATCAATCAGTCCATCCCGAGTAATAATAAACGTCAAATCACCAAGCCTTATTCTACCGCCTACTGGTGCTTGACCTTTTTCATATCTACAAATGACCTCAAAATCTTCAGTCTCCATATGTTGATCCAGCTCAAGTTTGTATCCACTATACTCAAAGATGTAAATGGTCACCATATTGTAAAAAAGGCTGCCTATCAAATATCCTAAATAAAATAAGCTAATCCGAATAAAGAAAAAGAGAGAATGTGGTAGCGATTGCTTGGGGTGGTTTATATACGAGAAATTGCTGCTGCATTTTTTTCTTTGGTTCGGCCAAGACAAGTGAATTTGGCTACTCCCCCATTTCCTATCTATTTTTGGGCAATCTGCTTGCCTCTTTGTCACCAAAACTTCTTTTGTTTTTTTATCGTTCACCAATGTGACTTTAGAGGTCGGGTGGTCGTCCACTAAATCAACACTTCCTTTTTATGTCTTTGGAATTGAACAATGAGCTGATACAGCCATTGTAGCTTCTTTTTGCTTTTTGTTCTTTAAAGGTGACTTTCTCGAATATGATTTCTTTTCTAGATTTGCTAATGGAAATCAGCTGTTTGCAAGCAAATGTAGCCAAATGTTTTTTTTTATTTTTTTTTCCTAACGAGTAAAAGAAGGCAAAAAAGAAGCCTCTCTGCTTTTGTAGCTTTGTCACGCCTTGACATCTGATTGGCCGCTGCATGCTACCCACATATAGTGCAGTGCCATTCTTTACCCTTTTTAGCTGGAATGCTTTGATGTTGTGTTATTTAGACCGCCACTGTCTAACGGCGGGGAATAGAAACTCTACCTTTTTTCAATTATTCCTATCTAAGTATTACAGTAGGACAGCTAGCAAGTATATACCGATGCAACGCGCACTGCTGCTGACCGTAGCAATTTAAGGAAGAGCTCCCATATGAAGAACATGTAATAAGTAATTTGACATGTTTGCTGTATCCATTACAAGGAAGTATAATTGGCAAGGTAACGCTTAGTGCTCCCAGCCGAAGGTGCCTGCTAGAGAAAACAATACACTTGAATTACACCTATTTATTTTCTTCTTGCAACAAATCATTGAGACTACTTGGAAGTATCTACCCAGTCGACCATTTCGTTCTTCGTCCTGACAGGAACGTCGAGAAAGTCCCTCGAGATATGCTCCCACTCGCGTGAGCGCATCTCAAACGGGCTGGCATTATTCAGACTATTGTCACCAGCATCAGTGGGTCGTGGTTGTTCATTCCGAAAATCTGCCGCGTAAGGGTCGTCCTCTGCCCCTCTAGTCCCATGGTATTCCACGCCAAGATTGGCATTTGCGAAAAGAGCCTCGTACAAATCAAGCGCCAGCCGAGCGAGCTGCTCGCTATGGTCGGCCGCCATGTCAAACTCGACAACTATTCCCTCCAGAAAGATATCGTAGCTGCCAAGATAAATACGCTTATCTTTGGCGATAGTTTCCATAGTACCATTTCGCCACCGTGCGATTGCCTTTTTCTCAAAGCCTGCCTTTGCCCTGTCGCGCTCGTCTTTAGATCCAAAGCCAATTGTTGCGTGCCAGCACAGCAAATACAGCATTGACTCGCAATCGTCGAGACTCGTGCGCTTGACGTTCGAGTTAGTAATATTGTTCAGGCTCATGAACGGGAGAGTCCCAGTCATCTCGTTGCGCACGTCCTTCTTTTCCTTAGATAGGTCGATTGCGCAGTCAAAGTCGATGAGTAGGCCGCGCACGGTACCGTTCTCCCTAACGACTAGGATATTGTTGTCCGATATGTCTCGATGCAATATCTGGCACCTTTCGACAATCGCGTTGTGGCACTCCATGGCATCGCAGATGACAGCGACAAACTCCTTGACTGTCTCAGCCGTGCGCAGGGGCTTGCCAATGGATTCTAGGACGATGCGTCGGTGGGCGCGGAAGAGAGCGCCGCCAGAGACCTTCTCCAAGAGCTCGTCGTCAACGCCCTCGTACATGGTCGACGTGGTATCCTCAACGAATTTGCCGCCTCTATCGAACCGCACTCGGCCGCCGACCACGATCTTGGGATACATAATGTTGTCGGGGTTATCGCCTTCAAACTCCCGCCGAATCTTCTTCAGCGTCCTGACCTCGTCGCGGTCATCCTCGCTCGCCTCGGGCTTGGCAAAGGCAAAGGCGTCCTTGATGACCACCGTAGCCCTGAGTGACTCTTCATCCCCACGCTTCCTCGTAGGCCGGATGTCGGTGGCTGGGAAGCAACGGGTGTGGCGGCCTAGCAGGCGATCGGCAGCACAGATAATGTTCGAGAAATAGTACTGCTTCGATGCGTTGCGGCCAGCGCCATTGTCGTCGTCGTCAGCGCAATCGATTTGCCAGCAGTTCAGGTCCGGCAAGTACCGTATGGTGGGATCACAACCAAGCTGCGAGATCTCGCACAGCGACATGTTCACAAGGAGCTCGATGAAACTGCGCCGTCCTTCGCGAGTGGCAATATCCATGGGCGCAGATTCCACGATCTTGTGGTTTCCAAAGTGGTGCAAGCGCACTTCGCCAGCGCAGATGGCGAAACCAAACGCGAAGCGTAGACCGTACTGCTCTGCAAACATCTGGCGCGTGTACTCGCTCAGCTGGGCAAATGCCTCAAGCGAATCCTTCAGAGCCTTGCCCCTTTTTGCCTCGACAATGGCCCGCAGCTGATAATAGTCGGGCTTGGTGCAGAACTCGACGGCGGCGTCGTATCCCGAATCAATGAGCCCAATGTCGATTCGCGTGTTGTCGTCAGAGTCGCCTGGCTTATAGTCGGCACATGGTCCAGGGAGGAGCAGGCGGCATTTGCCCTTCGCGGCTTCAGAGACTTTTTTTGTAGTGGTGAGCTGCTTCTTCACGTAGTGCGCCACATAAGTAAAGAATGCCGTAATCGAGCCGTACATTTCCTTCTCCGACCCGTCATATTCGAGTTTGGTCCTTGCCCATTTTCGAATCTTGCTTATACCGGGCTGCTCTGGCTCCTTGGGCAAAATAGAGAGTTTGGAGACGCGCTGAGAAAGTCCTTTGCCGCTAGAGGAGGCGTGCTTAGTGGACGGGCCCAGCGCCAAAGTGCTAGCAGTATGGCCACCTCGGCTCCTAGTCCTGGATGCAATGGAGTCATTTTCCTTGTCGTCGCAAGACCCGGCCCCTTTCAAGCGCGGCTCCAGGTGCTGCTCCATGTCACCTGCAACCAAGTGCATAATGTCTTCAGCTAGACGCCTTAGCTGGGCATCAACTGGCTGAGTAAGCCTTCGGATCGAGTCGTCCACGATACGGCGATCGTAATAATACTCGCGCATTTCGTTGCGGCGCTCCTTCGAGGTCTTTCGACGACACTGCGGCGTTGACGCGCGCAGAAGAGTGGCCGGGCCTCTTTTCCAGAGAAGTGAAACCCGAGCCCTTCGTTGCAGTGGCCAACTGCAGTGTGCTGGTGCCTATTTCTTGCATTTGAGATATTACTCAGCGTGTTAGAAATATGGATAGGCACAATAGTAGGTGTGTTGCCAAAGTACTTACCTGACTTTCCACATGACTCGCTACCCTTTTTAGGAGCAACAAACTCCGGGGCTGGCTTAGGGCAGTCCTTCATGGTGTGCCGGCTTGTATACACAAAAAATACAGGAATTCATAAAGAGGAAATGAACAGGTGAAAAAGTGTCAGATTAGAAAATGCGACTGTGCTGAGTGAATAAAAAAAGAAAGCCTTTGCACCTCGTAGTGTAAACAAGAAAGCTCGTGTCTTTTGTTGTCTTTATTTGATTTGATCAAAGCGATTAGCAAGGCTTGCCTTTTCCAGCAATGTTGCTGGTCTGGCAACAAACGGTGGCTCTTCGTTCCCTTTTCCCTTGAAAAGCGCATCCCTTTAGCTTCACAGGCAAATGCCATTGATGCTGCGCCCATGGCCCTAAACAAGAACGACGTGGCTAGCGCTATCCAGATCGCACCGGTCGTTGACTAGATCTACACTCAGTGCCTCGGCAGACGCTCGCTCATAAAGCAGCTCGCGCTCGGAGCATTTGAGTAGACAACAGCTCTCCGCGCACAGGCCCACATGCCTCTTTCTGTTCTGTGGTGGTTTTGCCGAGCTTCGCGCTCTTTCCGCCACACATCCAATCGCTTAATCGGCTGCTACTAAATTTTTTCCCATAAGGCCTTTTTCAACAGCACTCCCAGTAGCTTTTTGTATCCGAGATACTAGCGGGTATCAATAAACAAGCTTCTTTTCTTCTCGTACTCTTTGTTGAATTTATTTAGTTGAATCGAGTGGAGCGAGGAAATGATTGGGACGACCACGTTTACATAGCCCGCCGCAAGGGCTGCCAGACGCCTTGCCGGCATTTGACTGTTTTCCAGCTCGTTGATAGTCACTGCCGAAAAAAATTCCGGTGCATTCAAGCCCAAAGCCGATCGCACCCAATCAATGGCCTTTACGAAAAAGGATGGAGGAACCAAAAGGGTCGGATCCAGCACAACGACGTCCGTGAACATGTCCTCCGCCAACCCAGCCTACTTCACTGAGCTGCCCAAACCCAAGCTTGATCTCCTAAGTAAAGACACCGCCACGACCTCCCGCCTGAACACGTTCGTGCAGATCGACGACGGCTTTCTCCAGAGCACTGGAAGGGGCCGGTACCCTGGCCACTTGGCTGCCGATTTCAAGCTTTTTGGAAAGTCGGCGCTTCTGTACCGCCAAGTGACTCAGACTCTAGTGAATCAGATAGCCCAGAATGCCAAAATGGCGCCGAATTTCTGAAGTTGACTATGGTGGCAGCCACATTTGGATACATTGTTATTTACGGCTTGTCGACACTTCCGTAGGTCAACTCCAGTCGCCCATGCGGTCCTGGGTTTAAGAGCAACCTGTTTGTTCAGTATGAGCTTGCCAACGAGTTTTTACCCTCCGCGATTGCCGTCAGCAGGGAGGCCCTGAGCAAGGTACCCTTGGGAAAGAGTGTGACGCTGGGTAAGAGGATGCTGGAATCAGGGAAAACTCTTGCTGAATTGTTTGATCTTGGTCTACAGACCCCATTGCTTGCCCATGATGTGTTGGACCAACTCCTAGACATTGCTAGTTCGCAGACCGTAGTCCCTGTGTTTATTGGTCTTGATGAGGTCAGCACTTTGTAGTGCAAGACGTCGTACCATGACCAGGAGGATAATATCCTTCCTGCTAGTCGATTCAGGCTGGCGTACTTGCTCTTGCCCTTTTTTGAAGGCAAGAGTTTGGCCAAGGGGTGGGTTGTTGGCACTACCTTGCATGCAGAGGTGCGGTTCATGCCCAACGGCCTCAAGACTAGACTCTGCCTGCCGCCTACTATCTCCATTGCTAACCCTGACCTGGCACGGGATCCAGGGGTTGCCGTTTGATGTCGCAAAGGTCGAGCGCCTGTCGTCGCCGGAGGCCCAGGGTCTGACTCAGTTCTATTCAGAAGGCCAATATTGTTACTACGCCAGTGATGGAGGGGCTGGTCACTAAAAAGTGGGTCTATGCCAATGGCAACCCACGTCAAATGTTTGCTGGCATGACAACATATTTTTGAGATGAATACATTCTAAAGTAGTGTTGAATTGGATTTCAAGCTTGCTTAATTTCCCCTGGCTCTTCAAAGCGGGTGCTTCACAGTTGGCTGCAGCAGAGAGGAGACTTGGTGTTAGAAGGAAACAACACAAATAGAAAAACACAAACACTAACTCGGCTTAGTGTTAATAAACGCAGATAAAAAAAT
>JANBSU010000122.1:0-39121 GCA_027578835.1 Coemansia sp. RSA 2050 | reverse complement strand
GGCGCAGACACCTCAAGTGCGTCTTCAACTCCGACCTCTAATGTCCTGTCTTCACAAATGCCGGATACGCCGAGAGACAACTGATTATCCACTTAGATAATTTATTGTTTTCTTTCGTGATATTAAAATATAGCACCTTCGTTGTGCCAAAAAAAATTGCGTCTTTTTTTACACCCACAGGATGCACTGAGCAAAAGCAGAGCTCTATCGGACATGGGCAATGTTTGTGCCCTCTTTTGGGTTATTCCAAACAAACCCTGCGTCTAGCTTGCTAAAAAAATAAAGATTTTGTGGCCAATAGTATGTAAAAGAATATGTACTGTAAACTGTTTAAAATGCTAAACTCTGTCATTATGCAAGTGCAACCATTTTATTGGCAGGGCTTAATATTGCTACAGGTAGCGACTGATTTGGCCATTGTGCCAACAGACATTGCTGAAGTCGTCTTTAAAGACCTTATAAGCTGGGCTAGTGATTAGCTTTAAGCAAGCAGTGTCGAATTGAATAAATGGAGCTGCATAGCACACATCCAGAAACGCTGGACACACTAGAGCCATTAGCAAGGCAAAGTGGGATATGCTACTGATATCTACTGTTGAGCTGTGTGTTAGATACACAAACTTTAGCCTGGCTGCGACTTTGCCATTAGACTCATAAAAATCTTCAACAAAATCCGGGCCAATCACTTGATGCAAGTGCTTAGTAGCAGAAGCACTAGCAAGAGTACAGGGCGGAAAGGATAAGCTAGTTAGGCAAGGTGTCTGCTTGAGAATAGTAATTAGCTGAGGCAAGGAAATAGGCACTCCACCCATTAGTAACTCCACTAGATTAGGCAAGCATGGCATACTTACCAGTGCTGATTGAAGTGCAGTGGAGCTCACTAGTGTATCTGCTCCTATTACCAGCACCTCTACCTGTGGCGCCATGCAGAGTATGTTGGTACACACAAGCTCACAATGCTCAGTATTGTCCTTAATATCGTTAAAGTCGATGTTTAGCAAAATCTTCTTTGCCTGTGGCAGCCCATTCTCAATAAATATTTCACTAGCCACTACTGCCAATGCAGCATTGCCAGTTAAATTTAAATTCAATCTCTGGAGTTGATTGTGGTTTGCTGCCAGTATACAATTTGTATCAAGAGTCGATTCGCCACACAAATACATGCTTAAGAGAGATGGAAAGAGGTCTGTTCTTTTCAAAGAGAATATAGAGAACAGCGAGCTTGGGCAATTGTCAATTTCAAGATGTGTTAAATGTGGGTATTGAATCTCAGTGCCATCTCTATCTTTAACTGCCTGCTCAAAATGCACCATATCTGTTTTATAGAAGGATAGTTCCTTTAACGTTAAGCAGCTTTGGCGCGCCAGCTCTACAAGCAATAGGGTTCCGGGATTTTTAGTAATTATTAGATGTGTCAGATTCGGAATGGCTGGTAAGCTGCGAAAGGAGAATATCTCATTGCTTAGAGCACAGTAGATCTTTGACTTTTGCTTGAATAGCCCAGCAACAATAGCATCATAATAGCTGGATATTATTTGATGACATGTTTCAAGGTTGCTGTTGCTGCTTAAAGAACACTCTGTTGCATTTGGAAACAAGCGATTGAGTTCATCAATAAACGAATTCACATTCTTGGCACAAGTATCGCCATTGGGTACATTGTATTTGTCTCCTATTGACATGTCAACAGCAATAGATACCACTTTTGTAAACCTGCTTTTGGTACACTGAATTATGGATAGCTTGTTTGAAGCTGAGCCATTCAGAATAAATTCATAGGACACATCCACATGCACTTTCTTGGCATACTTTGCATTGGTAGATGCAGCTAGCTCATGCACAGGTAATCCCTCGCTCAAAATATAACCTGGACAGCTTAGACCGCTGCTTAATAAAACATAGGTATTGGTGAATATATCTGAAAGAGCTATTTGTCTTAATCTGTTGCACAGTGAGTAGTACTTAAGTGAGTCAACCTTTTGGGCATGCACCCAGGCATCGCTACCTTTGCTTCTCCAGGGAAATAATTTCTTATGCTTGTTGTAAATGCATGCTAAAACGTGGTCAGGGAGGTCTAATAGAGGTGGCATTAGAAGAGAAAAACTATTAAGAGAGGGAGAAGAGAGAGACAAGAAAGATGTTGTAATTCGTTCTTTTCTCTCCCCTCTTTGAATATTCCTTTTGGAGAAGCGGATTTGCCATCTTTTCTTTCTGCAAAAGTAAAAGAAAATGACACAAAAACAATTGTTTCCAAAAAACCTTTTGGCTCTATTCTTTGTAAAAAAGAACAGATGAAAGCAAAAAAAACCAACGTCAGCTACATAATCAAACTAGCAAAATTGAGGGCTAGTTTTATTCAATGTTTATGACCATGCGTGTCAACAAGTGTATTCACAAAATGCAACAAACAGCTTATTGGCATGATCAATGAGAAGTTTGAAGATGACAGCATCGCTCACCAGTGTCTTTGGGGGAGCAGAATACTAGTGTTGAAGGTGGAAAGTATAAAGAGGCAGGTTCGCTCCATTACGTCTGCTTTGTATGATACTAAGCAACAGCTTGATATTGTGCAACGCCTGCTACAAAGCGTCAGCTGGTCGAGATCCAAAACAGGTACTTTCTTCCTAGTACTGCCTCCGAGTACACGCACACACGCCGATTTTAGCCACTGACTTTTGCTGCAATTAGCATGGCACAGGTGCCCAGTGGCCCGTAGCCTAATGACAGATTACCAAAAAGCTCCAAATCATAACAACAGGGATAGCCTAAAATTAAATGGCACCAAGAGCCAAAGCATAGTGACTAGACAGTTTTTTTAAATTTGCTTCAACAATGACCTACTAACAGATACTCTTAGCAAGACAAAGAACAAAAAGGCAATAGCCATGAACACACCTGAAAAGACGATAGATGGCTTGAAATCATTGCCGCCACCCACGCTATCCAGCAGAGCACCTGACGACGGAGCACCGACCATGGTACCAATAAAATTGGCAACATACAATAATCCAATTATAGTAGCAATCCTCTGAATCCCCCAGAGCTCCGCCATCACCACTGGAACCAGGCCAATAAATCCGCCGCAAAACAAGCCATACACAACCGCACACGCCACCAACGTACCACCCGCATCAAACGGCAGCCACAGAGCAAGAATGCTAAGCGAGGCCAAAAACGTGCATAGCGATAGAGTATTGATGTTTCCAAGGGATTTGGCGACTTGTCCCGTACCAATACGACCAATGGTAGAGGCAGCGTTGATGATGGTAATGAGATTGGTACCAAAGCCATCGGATTTGCCCGATACCTGGATAGCAAACGAGGGGAGTAGGAAGAGAGGCGTGAAATAGGCAGTGGTACCACAAATGCCACCGCCAAAGATGAATAGAAATCGGGGGTCCCTAAGAACAGAAAGATCAACTATCTTCTCCCGCCGTTGTACTACCAGTCGGTTGCGCATAAAGAGACTAGCAACAGAGTTAACAGCAAACACGATAATACCCGTAATCCGCAGAGCCCACGCCGTACCCAATGCACTAATCATGTGGTCTGTAGCTGGAGTCAGCCACAGGCCGCCTACCCCGCTGCCAGCCACGACAAAGCCCACAGCCAATGCGCGACGCTTGGTGAACCATTGAGCGGGCATAGACATGGCAGGAATAAATACAAGGGAGGCACCAACACCAAAAACGAAGCCCTGAGTAATCAATAGTTTCCAAACCGCCGAATCACAAAACGAAGCAACAACAAGAGCCAAACCCATGATCAGACCACCCAAAAAGGTGACCAAACGACTGTCAAAGCGCTCGCAGAGAATACCAGATGGGATACCAAATAAGTTCATGACGGCGAATTGCAATGTGCCGATCCAAGAGAGCGTTGATGTGGCTTCATGGGGGAATTGGTGTAGATGGTAAAAGGTCTGGTAGGAACCGTAGCTGTTGACACAACCCATGGAAAACATTAGCATGAAGAACCCGGATACCACTACTGTCCATGCAAAGAAGCCATCGGTGGGTTTGTGTTCAAGCGATTTGCTTGCCCACCATTTCGACGCCTCTTGGGGATGCTCGCTGGTGATGGATAGCTTGTCGGCTAGTAATGCGGTGGAATGAGGAGAGCTATTGCTCATGGTGGGGCGGGGGGGGGTAAAATCTCTAGCAAGAGAAATAAAAAATAAAGCAAGAGAATAAAGAGAATATTTCTTGATAGCAAAGTTTAAAAAGGCAAAATACTTTATTTTCTCATCCATATTTAATATAAATTTTTTTGTCAATCCTCTATGGAGTTCCGTTACTAGATAACGAGAAAAAGAATAAATTAATTCACGGAGTTTGCATCCCTTCCAAAAAAGAAAAGAAAAAAGCACATGCATCGGACCTCGGAGGGGAGAAAAAGGAGCATTCATAGAGGGTGTCTGTTGGATAGCAGCGAGTATAGTCGGCCAGATCGCGATTACGAGTCCATGATCATAATCTTGCGATTATGATTACAAGTGACTATGGCGGCGCTGTTTAAATATGGCGCTACGGGTTATTAGTGGTGCGAGATCTCTTTAGTTATTTTAGCTCGCATATTTAGGATAATTATATACTTAGGGTTTATTCTAATCCCGCATAGTACTATCCAACAGTGTCCACCTTAATTAAGAACGCCGCCAACCAAAGCCAAACACCTAACCAAGGGCCTCCTTCCCTCCTCTACCTCCGGTCCTGGCATCAGCAGCGAAGCAACACATAGATCAATCCAGCTCGCGTCCTCAGCCTCTGCCTGATCCCAAATCGCCATGAGAGCGGCCAGCTTATCGCCCATGGCCATCGACTTTATCCCCACCAGCTCCTCCGCAGCCTTGCCCTGGCACAACAGCAGGCAGGAGCCCGAGTCATCAGCGACCTCCAGAACCATGCGGGTATCCGGCAGCAGGCAGACGTCATGAGCGGAATCAGGAAACACGTCAACTATCTGCACTCTCACATGGTACCTCACTCCCAGATCCAGATCGCCAGCGATAGCGCTAATGGGGGTGACGTCAGCGGCTAGAAACTCGGGCTCAGCGGCCTTGGCAGCAGCAGTAGTCGCCGCTGGAATGGGAGATACCAGTGGTGCAGCAGTCACTGCCGGAATGACAAATACCGTTGGGATGGCGGCGGGGGCCAATGGCATCGTTGGCGTTGTCGTTGTGTCAATGAGCATCGTGGGTCGCGATGCCCGACTCCTGCATTGCTCGCGTCTCTGCAACAACGCCCCGAGCTCGGGCAATCCCCCAGCCACCTCATTAACGACCTTCGTCTTGGGAAACCTGTCATTCCGCTCAATCGACACAACCAATCCTTCCATCCTATCAACCGCAACTTTGGCCCCCCTCAGCCGGTAAAAGCGACCAACCGAGAGCTCGGGCAGCCCCGGTATATCCCCCGGACTAATCACCGTACACCAGAGACATCGCCTACCGGGAACACCAGTGTGAACTTCGACACTGTGTAGCAGCGAGTTCTCGGTATAATCGGTTACTACGCATCGCAGGGCAGGCCGCGAAAAGTGCGAAAAGGGATGCACATGCAGGAGCTCAACAACAAGGTCGGCATAGCGCGTAGTGTCGTTGAGCTCGCTGACAGATTTCAAGTACTCGGAGCGCACGCTCTGAGGAACACTACTACTGGAGGAGGGGCCGCTGCGTCGCAAGTAGGTGAGCAAAGGATGGAACTCGTCTAGAGGGTCGCTGGGATGAATAACCTCCCAGAGGGTAGAGTGTTTACTGACGAGCTGCGACTTACCACTAAACTCCTGAACTTTAACATCTTCCAAATATATTATATCGCCGGGACCCCGTATATCAGGCATAGCGCATAGTTCGCGAAAAATAACAAAGGTCACTGTATCGTTGCATGGGAGCGTGGGGTCGGTTACGCGTATGACCATCTTAAAGTCGGTGCCGTTGGTTTTCGCTGCTGGTAGAAAGTTGGATACGACGCAGACCATCGACACAAAAGTATTAGACGCCAATGACCTTAATGGCTCTAAACCATGGTCCCGCAATTGCTCCACATACTCTGCCACCGTCGCAGTCGCAGTCGCAGTCGCAGTCGCAGTCGCAGTCGCAGTCGTCGTCGTCGTCGCAGTCGTCGTCGCAGGTGAACCCAAGGAGCGAATTCGCTCAAAAGACATTTTTAAAATTTATCTGATAAAAGATTGTTTAAACTCCTGAACAGTCAGCATAGCCGTCTTCGCCACCCCCTCCAAGTTAATATCAGCCCATCCGCGGTCAGCATTCTCGGCGGCCTCTGTCTCGTCCATCTGGGCCAAGACCCTCAGCACGGTCCCCTTCCCCGATTCCTGCAGCTCGCCGGCCATTATCATTTCATCCAAGATGAAGTAGGCGCGTTGGAAGTTGAAAATGAGGTCTAATTCGCAGACATTGCCGAACGAGCGGTCAAGTACTTCGACGTAGCGGTGTATTATTTCGAGGGTTAGGAGCTCGTTGTCGTCCAAATCGATGCCAGCAACAAAATAGAGGGAGGCGTACTTGCGGTACACGACTTTGGTGTCTTTGTGCTCGATGAAATTGCACTGTTTGGGCTTGCGGGCAAGCACGATCTGAGAGACCTCCTTAATGACCTTGGCCTTTTCTTTCGGAGTTAGTGTGGTGTACCATTTGGCTAGCCTGAGCTTAGCCTGCCGACTAACGAGAAATATATACTTGATGGACATTTTAAAAGATGAAGCAGAGCTAAAGAACAAGCTTTATGTCCTTGAGGAGCCTTCTCACTACTTGGCGCCCGCGCAGGAGGTTCTCGAGCGAGATTCGCTCGTTGTCGAGATGCGCATTGTCCGATGACTGTCCCATAGGCAGGTTGACGGCCACCGCTCCCGGAGCAAAAAACGACTCCAGCCAGGGCACGGCCGGTATGGATCCCCCCTCCCTGATAAGCAGCGGGTCCTCATCCATGTTCCACTCCTCCCTAATGGCCCTGCTGGCCGCCCGGTACACGGGGGCCATTGGGTCGGCGAGCCACCAGTCGGCAATGGGGGTAACGTCCAGCTTCAGGCGCAGCACGTCGAGGGCCTCCTTCCTGGCGCCCACAAAGCGCGCAAACACGTGCTCGACGTGGGCCCTTACCTTCGCGGCAATGTCGGCGAGCGACTGGTCGGGCACGACGCGCACGCTGACCGATGCCTGCGCGGCGGCCGGCACCAGCGTGGCGTTGGAGGGCGCGGCCACGGTGGACACGTCGACGTGGTGCACGGTCAGCGCGGGGTGGCGCCACCGCTGCATCAGCTGGCGGTCGAGGGCGCCGTCGGCGCTGACGATGACGGGGGCGTTGGCGTCGCGCGCCGCCACAAAGCTCACCAGGTCACTCATCGCCCCGCGCTCGGCCTCGTCGACGGGCCGCACGTGGTCGTGGAAGCCAGGGACCAGCACGTGGCCGGAGGGGTCGGCCAGCTGCGCCAGGAGGTGCGCAAGGCACGCCAGCGGCTCGTTGACCGCGCCGCCCCACACGCCCGAGTGCACGTCGGCGTTGCGCGAGGTCTCCACCCTGACGGTCGCCCGGATCGACCCCCGCATGCCATACGTCAGGCAGGGCGTGTTCTCGCCGAGCCAGTACGACGACGACAGCAGGATGAGGCGCGGCACGCCGAACAGGGCCCGGTGCTCGGCGATGGTCTCGTAGAGCCCGGCCGACCCGTGCTCCTCCTCGCCCTCGATGCAGAACACCACGGTGACGTCGAGGAGCCCGGCCGAGTGCAGCTCGGCCACCGCAAACAGCGTGGCGAGGACCGGGCCCTTGTCGTCGGACACCCCGCGGCCGTACACGTAGCCGTCGCGCCCGCTCAGCTCGAACGGCGCCGACGCCCACCGCGCCTCGTCGCCCGCCGGCATGACGTCATAGTGCCCGTACACAAACACCGTCGGCCGGGCCTCCAGCGGCCCCGCCGGCCGGCCGTCGAAGCGCCCGTAGACAATGGGGTTGTTGGCCGGCGTCGACGACACCAGGCGCGCGTCGGCCGCGCCCAGCTGCAGCATGAGGTCGCGAAGGAAGCGCGCGGCCCGGCGGCACTCGGGCTGCAGCTCGGGCACGCCCGGCACCGAGCGGAACCGCACCCACTGGCCCAGCGCCTGCAGCATGCGGCGCCCGGGCCGCCCGCCCTCCCCCTTGTCCAGCAGCGCCTGCACGACCTCCCTGTCGCCAGCAGCAACCATGCCCGAGATGTCCCAGAAGGCCACCGAGCTGTCGCCGTGGCCCGTCACCAGGAGCACCTCCTCGCGGGCGTCGATGGCGGCGAGCGCGAGCACAGACCCCGCCGTCTTGATCTGGCCCATGGTCTGCAGGTCCGAGCACCACACTCTGACGTCACCGTCGGAGCTGGCCGAAAACACGCAGTGCCTGACCACGCTGAGGGCAAAGACGTTGGCGCTGTGCGCGGGCAGCGTGCGGATCCTCTGGCGCGTCTCCAGGTCCCACACGTCGATGCCGCCGCTCTGCAGCCCCGCAAACAGCAGCCCATCGTCCAGTGCCAGTGCCTGCACGCTGACGTCAGAGGCCACGCGCTCTAGCTCGCCGCCCAGGGTGAGCCCGCCCCGCGCTTTCCACACCTTGATTACCCCGTCGCTGCCCCCCGAATACACCACATCGCCGTCCGCAAGGAGGCTATACACGTATCCGCTGTGCGCATAGTCAACAATGCCGGTGTCCGATACCAGGTACTGGTCCACGTCCTCGTAGTCGCTGGGCGTCGGCGAGGTAGCCGGTGCCGCCGACGCCGACGCCGTGCACACCCCAATGGCATCATCGAAGAAGCGAAGCCGTCTGGCCTGCAGCTCGCGCATCCTCAGGTCCCTCGGCACGCTGTCGCGCTCGGCCACATCAAACCACTGCAGGGACGTGTTCTGGCATCCCAGCACCAGGGCATGGTGCCCGCTGAGGTAGACGAGGGAGAGGATGGCGCCTGAATTGACTCCCGCATGGACCACGTAGAGTGGCCGCAGCGTGTGCATGTCCCAGGCGCGAACACGGCCGTCACCACCGCCGCTGAATAAAGTGTTGGTGTCGACTGCTAGCGAGTGGCACCCGCCTGTGTGTCCCTCGAGCGTCGCTTCTAGGCGGTAGGTGTCTCGGCGCCATACGTGGATGGATCCTTGCTGTGATCCGCAGAACACATACGTGGTGTTGTAGGCGACGGAGAGTACGGCTCCGCTGCGGGCCGTTAGCGTCTGCACACAGCTACTTGTGTGTTGTTGTTGTTGTTGGTGTACGGGTGAGGCACTGCCCAGCGAAGGTGAAGAGGAATGCGAAGACATTGCCGAATCTAAATGGATAAAAAGAAAAAGTTAAAATAAAAAACAAGTAGCTTCTGGTGGTGAATCACCTTTTTATGTGCCTTTTAGTAGTAGTGTGGGGGGGGTATTTTTTTTGTTTGGGTCGGCTCCCACACACGACTCGTCATCTAAAATCTATATGGCGTCATCTCAGATATCCTCGTACGTACCTATTTTCTCCCATTTGGGTCCCGAGTAATGGAACCCCTGCATACGAATAGGAAAAGACATTTTTATAAAAAAAATTTATTAAAGAAAAAAGATAATCATCATCATCCATACTCTGCCCGCATACGTGTATAGTACTCCATTAGTTCGGATTTCAAAGAAGGCTGCACAACCTGCAGTGCCTTCCGATAATGCTCAGTTCCCACCACTCCCCCCACCAAATCCTCTCTCAGCGCCAACAAACTTGCTTCCCTAACCAAGTTCTTCAAATCAGCCCCCGAATACCCCTCCGTCTCCCCCGCCAGCCACTCCACACCGCCCAGGATCTCCCTCCTAGCCGCAAAATCCGGCACCCCCACATAGATAATCTTGTCAAACCTACCGGGTCTCAGCAGTGCTCCATCAATCATATCGATGCGGTTGGTGGCTGCCACCACCATCACGCCATCCATACACTGCACCCCGTCCATTTCATTGAGCATAGTAGAGAGGATCCGCTCTTGCACTGTGTCGCCGCGCGACTCGGCCATTCGCTTGCCGACGATAGCGTCGATTTCGTCAAAAAACACAATGGCTGGTCTAGCGCTCCGCGCCCTTCGGAACACGTCACGCAGGGCGCGCTCGCTATCGCCAACAAAGGGGGAATACAGCGCCGCCCCATTAATCGAAATGAACGTGGACCCCATTTGGGTGGCAAGCACCCTAACCAACGTGGTTTTGCTGCAGCCCGGCGGCCCATACAGCAGGATGCCGCGGGGCGGACGCACACCCAATCTTTGCATGGTCTCTGCATACCGCACAGGCCATTCAACCGCCTGCTTCAGCTGCTGTTTGACGTCATCCAGCCCGCCCACATCCTCCCACTTGGTGTCAGCCACATCAACGCCCAATCCGCGCCTAGTGGATGCAGTCATAGAGCGCATAGCCATGGAGAACTCTGCCATAGTCACCGTCCCTTTCCCCACGGCCAACAGGGCGGCTTCCCGACATAGGGCGGCGAGATCGGCGCCCACATACCCCACCGTCGATGCAGCCAGCTGGTCGACATCCAGGGCACACGGCATCCGGCTCAAGTAATACTGGAGTATCCGCGATCTGTCTCTCTGATCAGGCACATCGATGCTGATCTCTCTATCGAATCGCCCCGGCCTCCTCAGCGCGGGATCAAGCGCGTTGGGCCGATTGGTGGCTCCAATAACGATGAGGCGACCGCGACCATGCAGCCCATCCATTAGCGTCAGTAGCTGGGCTACTAGCCGTGGGTTGCCGCCCGAAGTGCGTGTGGGTGCGAGGCTGTCGATCTCGTCAATAAAGAGTATGCTGGGGCCATCGGCGGAGTAGGCGGAGGCGAATCGCTCGCGGAGGCGCAGCTCGCTGTCGCCGAGATAGGGACCTAGGATGGAGGGGCCCTGGATTACCGTGAGCTTGGCGTGGCAATGTTCGCTGATGACTTTGACTAATTGGGTCTTGCCCACGCCCGGCGGCCCATACAGGAGGACGCCCTTGGGAGCCTCAACGTTCATGTGGGCAAAGGCATCGGAGTGTAATAGGGGGTATTGTACAACTTCAAGCAAACACTGAAATGCGTTTTCCAATCCAGGGAGAGAATCCATATTTACAAAAATAAAAAAAGAAAGAAAAAGAGAAAAATTGGTAGTAACAAAAAATGCTTGAATAAAATAATTACATTTGTTTGCCGAGTCTATTAGCTTGTTGGTTTATTACGGGTTCTTTGTTGTTGCTGTTGTTACATTTTTAGTCCCGAGAGCAGATCAGTCGCGTTTATGACTTCCTCCACTTGCATTTGTCTCAGCAGCTTCTCCATCCCACGCACTCCCCACAAAAAACCCAGGTCCTTAAGCATCGCCCACAGTTGCCTCACAACCCGCAAGCTCCTAACCATAACACGAGATCCATAGCAGCCATCATCGTCAGCATTCTGTTCAGCCCAGCACCGACACTTGCGGATATGCCTTATAAGCACGGTAATCGACGTAAATAGGCAAAACGGAGTAATCTGATCCGACCTCTCCAGCGAAATGTCCCTGTTCCGCTCCAAAAACTCTGACAGCTCAAAGATCGAATCCAAGCATATCTGCCATGACTCTTCCACCACATCGTACGCCAAAAGACTGTCGTTAGTGGTGCCCGAAAACGACGACGAAAGCATCTCGCGTAGGACCCGGTACTCTTCCGTCGAGCAGAACTCGGGCTCTGTCTTGGCTGCTTCGAAGTACGATGGGCGATTGGCCAAGTGCAGGAGGTGGAGGAAGGGGACGTAGTAGCAGTGGAGACAGAAATAGCGCACTCGCATTAGGTGCTGCCGGTGGCCTAGCGATCCGAATTGCGAAAAATGCCCCAGTGGCGCTCCAATGCCCAGCAGATCATCGGCCGGCACCAGTCTCCTATTCCACGCGGTAAGGGCCTCATGCAGGGAGCAGAATCTCGGCAGCTCGAATAGCGAGCTCCTAGCCGACGGCAGTCTCGCCGCCTCGCTTTCCAGGAGCAGGGACATGCCAGCGAACAGATCCGCACGGCTGGGCTTCTGCCTCTCGTAGGCGCGCTGTCTGATGCTCCACAGAAACTCATTGATCTGCGACAGGAGCACAGTGAGATCGCACACATCAATAAAGGTGTACGACAGCGCGCCCGTGTTGATAATGGTCGCCTTGTCGATGCTCTGCAAATGGCGTGTAGGCCAGTGCAGTATCTGCGATATGCTGATGTCGTCCCACGTACAGTCAGAGCCCGGCGTGCCCGTGTGTAACCTTGCCTCGCTAATGGACGCTGGCCGATCGGCCAATAGGGCCTGGTAGGCGTCCAGCTGGTAGACAATCCAGAAAGTGCGCCTCTTCGCCTCCAATTCGGCCCACTCCAACCATGGGATGCGCTTCGCATCGCGCGCACTGAGATCCAGCGAGTTCCACCCCAGCCGCGTCACCATGCTGCACGCCAAGCACACTAGCGAATTATACGACATGAATTTACACTCGCCGCCCGACAGCGTCGTCATCAGCACTACCGCCCGTATGTAGTCAAACGAGGGGCTCTCCAAATCCAACAGCAGCCGACGATTGATGTTCTCTATAATGGCGTCTAGGTCGACCTTACGGCCCGTGTATTTGGTTATGAGGCGAGCGGTCTTGGCGCGCATAACGTCGATTAAAAGGGGATCGACTGAGCCGCATACGAGGCGGCTGAGGAAAGTGGCCGGATGGAAGATGGGGCAGATGCCGTAGAAATATTCGAAATAGAATATTACCACCTCGCGAGTCTCGCCCGGAAACTGCGAAGAATAGAACCGACGCATGGCTTCTCCCGGCGTCATCTTTTCGTCCCATCGTGGTAGATATTCGGGCACTTTGTGGATCGCCGTGGCTTCGCTGGCTGCACTTTGCTCGCGCTCCATGTCTGCTGTGTGGGGCTTGGCGAGGGGCGCCTCGTCATCGTTGTTGAGAAGCGAGTCTATGGCGAGAAACCGCGACATGATAAGAAAATCGTTGATATATAGTGTTGTAGAAAGGGAAAGGAAAAATAAAAACTACAAAGAAGCCAGAGTGTTTTTCCACCCCACCTTTCGCGATTGTCAAAGTTACACCGCTCTCAAGGAGGGGAGGCATGCGGTGGGGTGAGTCGTTGTAGGCACGTGATAGTAGTGATCTAATCCGCTGATTGTCATTCATGTTGTATTGAAAAAAATCTGGCCTCCAAGAATGGGAAGCGCGTTTTTACCCTTTTTTTAACAATTCATCTATTATTGTCATTGCGATTGCGTGAAATGGAACACGACGACGATGTAACCTTACCGGCCAAGCGCGTCCAGTCGCCAGCCGAAGCACATATCTCTGGCAATGGGGAAGAAGAAGAAGAAGAAGAAGATACGAGCAAGCGGCGTCGCACAGACAATAGCGAAGAGGAAGAGGAGGAAGAAGAAGAGGATAGCGAGTCAGAAAATGAGTTTGAGCCACCTAGGCCCGGAGCCGGTAAATCCCACACAGCGCTTCCCCAGCATCGACCACCCGCCGGCAAAACCGTAGGAGCTGGCAAGCGATACAACATACCAATGGCGGCCGGGTCATCAGACGACTACGGGTCATCAGAAGAATCCTCGGAGGATGACGCGCCCGACGATAGGCCTGCGTTTCCAAGGGGTGGTGGCAAGGGTGGAGGCAAGATGTTTTCGTCGAAAATGCTCGCTCGCAAGGCGCTACAAGCCAGTCGCCAGGAGAGCAGCGACGAGGAAAGCGACAATGACGATGACACGGAAACTGGAGTACCCTCTGCCCCGCCACCATTGAAGCGCGTTGAAGAGGAAAAGAGGCCAGTCCAGGGAACCAATGGCCAGTCGGCGCCCCCCGCCGCTCCCGCTGTAGTGGCTGATACGCCCGACTATGTGCTAAAGTACTCGCTGGTTGGGCATCGGAAGGGCGTGTCCTCGGTAAAGTTCTCGCCCGACGGCAATTGGCTGGCATCGTCGTCAGCAGACAAGACAGTGAAGCTGTGGAATGCCTACAACGGCAAATACGACAAGACGCTGGAGGGCCACACGGGCGGCCTCTCTGACGTCACGTGGTCTTCGGACTCGCGCTACCTGGCTACTGCGTCGGACGATAAGACTGTGCGCATCTGGGATCGCGATTCGGGTCGCACGCTAAAGGTGCTGAAGGGACATACGAACTATGTGTTCTGCGTGTGCTACAATCCCAAGTCGACTATGCTGGCGTCGGGGTCATTTGACGAGACGGTGCGCATCTGGGATGTGCACACGGGCAGGTGCATTCGCACTCTGCCGGCGCACTCGGACCCCGTGTCGGCGGTGCACTTTAACCGCGACGGCACGATGATTGTCACTTGTAGCTATGACGGGCTCATTAGGATATGGGATATCAACACGGGGCAGTGTCTGAAGACTATTGTGGACGACAAGAACCCGCCCGTGTCGTTTGTCAAGTTCTCGCCCAATAGCAAGTTCATATTGTCTGCCACGCTGGACGACACCTTGCGGCTGTGGAACTACCACACGGGCAAGTGCCTAAAGTCGTACAAGGGGCACTCGAACTCTACGTATTGCTGTTTTGGCACATTCTCGGTTACTGGGGGCAAGTGGATCGTGTCGGGGAGCGAGGACCACTGCGTGTACTTGTGGAATCTGCAGAACACCAATATTGTGCAAAAGCTGCATGGGCACACAGACGTGGTTCTTTGTGTGGACTGTCATCCGACGAAGAATATTATTGCATCGGGATCGTTGGAAAAGGACAAGTCAGTTAAAATATGGAAGCACGAATAAAAAAGCTATATGAGCCACTGGGGCTTGCATGATATTGTTACTGGGGCTTTGAATACCTCGATAAACTCTTGGTCTGATATGCGGATCTTTGTGCCAGAGAACCTCTGATACTCGTCGAATATCGCCGTCATCGCCCACCCCTGCAGCTTGCGGATACAGCCTACCAGGCAGCCCACGCGGCGAATCCCCCGGTTACAGTGGATCAGTAGAGGGTGGTTGCGGGTATCTAGCACTTGGGCTAGAATGTCGGCTACCTGCGAGTGGTCCATCTCGGTGAATGGCTCCTTATTGGCGGCTACGTGAAAGTGCTTAAAGGCTATGCCGTTGGCAGACACAAAGCCCTGGTGGTATTCGGGGCCATCGCCATCGAATACATAGACTATTGTGCGCAGCCTCAGCTGCAGTAAGAATGGGTGCGATTTCTCGTTGGGAAACCCTGATCGGTACACACCGGGTGCTACCATGGCAAAGTTTAGGGGCGGAACGATGAGCTGGCTCTGTTGCTCGGCAATTTGGAGTCGCCGTTCGTCATTGCGTAAAGCGTGCATATTAGAAATTGGCAGTGTGTTGAAGGAGCAAAGAAAAAATATATAAAGCCTGGTTTGTATTTCTGATGTTTAAAGAGAAAATCAGGGCTTGTGGGTAGATAAGCACAAAAAACTCTAGTGTCCTTCGGCCTTGTGCTTCCTCGCCTGAATTTCAGCGTACTTTGGGTTCTTTGGGTCGTTGGCATAAACCTCAGCTACAAAAGCAAAAAAGTGGTGTTTAGTAAGGCAATCCATCCAAGAGGGGGAATTTTCATGCTGGAGAAGAAGGTCCATTTTTGATACTTGCATTCGCACATTGAGTTCTGGATCTTGGAAAACGCAAATAGCGTCGCCGCACCCCCAATAATGAAGGGGTGCATGAGCTTCATGTAGGGAAAGGGCCAGGCGCGCATCGTGATTTCTAAAGAGCAAGATAAAAAGGGATTGGAAAATTGAGAGTGCTGAAGAGCTGGAATTTCTTTCCTCTTTTCCCGTTTATCGCACACAATCATAGAGCGGTGATCTGATTGTCGGTGATCAATGCATATGCAAGTGATCAAGGAGGAGGGGGGAGGGGAGGAGTCGCAAAACAGAAAGATTGACTTTGTGGTACGGCAAAGTTTTATCGGCTTGTGCTCCTTCCTTCCCTTCCCTTCCCTTCTTATCTTTTTCTTTTTGCTAGTGCATAGAGCAAACAAACCATTCTTCAGATCCCACACAAAGCTACTTTTCTTTCTCTTCTTCAGATATGGGGGACGACAATGCTCCGCTAGACCCTCCATCCAACATGCCTTTGGATGAGAACGAGTCAGTTCTTCCCACAGCGTCAGCTCGATTCCGCTTAGCAGCTCGTGGTGCCATGAACAACGGCAGCGGTGCCAAGACTTCCCAGAGCAGCACCACATCACTTGCTGCTGCAGTGACTGCAGCAGCTGCCCGAGCCAGGGCCGAGAGCTCGGGCGAAGTGGATACTCCGCCTCCTTCTGGTGCTCCACCACCGCCTGCTGCTGCTGCTGCTTCTCTGCTAAAGTCAAAGGCTATCTACGATATTGCTCGCACGAAAATAATGGCCGACCGCGCGCTGTTCCGGCTTAGCACAGAGACTGGCTTCATTAAGCTGAGGTCCAGGCCGCCTCCCAAGGTCCCGGGCAGCGGGTCCACCGTGGCCTCGGCGGGAGTGCCCAACGGCAAGGAGGCACCACCGGCTGTCAATGGGGCGGCGGTGCCGCCGGCAAAGGGCGTTGCTGGGTGGAAGGAGCAGGGCGCCATCGATAGCGGGAAGAAGGCAGCGCCGGCGCCTGCACAGGCATCTATTTTTGACACGCTCAATGTGTATCTTGAAATGGTCGATCGCTCGGGGCTGTGGAGAAACTGCGCGGGCGTCTTTGGGCTCATGTTCTTTACATACGTTCTTACTACGCTGAATTTTGGCATATTCGGGTTTGCCATAGCGGCTACATTTGGAGGTAAGCAGGTTTTTCTATTGTTTTGGAGGAACCTTCTATTTTGTTGTGTCACCCCCACCCCAAAACAACTTTCTCATCCCGCCCCCTGATCTGACGCAAAAAGGACCCTTGTTTTTTTTGTAGTCCAGTGGTACCGTAATTCTATTACGCGGTTTCGCCGTGCTGCCAAGGATGACTTGCAGCGTGCGTATGAGCGCGCCACCATTACCCGGACGCTGGAGAGCGTTGGGTGGATGAACGAGTTTGTTACTCGGTTCTGGCTCATGTTTGAGCCCTCCCTGAGCCGCATGGTCATCGATATGGCGGACCCTATTCTGGAGCAGAACACGCCCGGGTTTTTGGACTCTCTGAAGCTGACGACTTTTACTTTGGGAACCAAGGCTCCTCGTATCGACGGCGTGCGCACCTATAGCGAGCTGGAGGACCGCAACCAGATAGTGATGGACTGGCATGCGTCGTTCACGCCCAACGACTTGGAGGACGTGCCGGCGGTCCTGCGCGAGAACCGAGTCAACCCCAAGGTGGTGCTGACGGTGCGTGTGGGGAAGGGCTTTATTGGTGCGGGGATGCCTATCCTGGTGGAGAATATGGTGTTCAAGGGCAAGATGCAAGTCAAGCTGCAGCTCGGCCCTGTGTTCCCTCATGTGCGCACGGCTGACGTGTGCTTTTTGGAGCGGCCCACCATTGACTTTTCCCTCAAGCCCGTTGGTGGCGAGACCCTGGGCTTTGATATCGCGCATGTGCCCGGGCTGCGCACCTTTATTCTCGATACCATGCACTCGATTATCGGACCCATGTTCTATGCGCCCAACCACTTTACCATTGACGTTGAGCAGATTATCAGCGGCGCTGTCGCCAACATCCCCTCGGCCAAGGGCGTCCTGGTTATCCACATGCAAAGCGCTCGCGGTCTGCCCAAGATGGACACGTTTGGCAAGGCTGACCCGTATGTGCGCATCTCTACTATCAAGCATCCCGAGATCTCGGTGCGTACGCGCACGATTGAAAAGACCCTGGCGCCGTCGTGGGGCGAGACCCTGGTTCTCATGGTGTACAGCAAGTCGGATACCATACAGTTTGAGGTTTTTGACTGGAATAACGTCGGCAAGGATGACAAGATTGGGTTTGTGAGCTACCCCATGCAGCGGCTGCTGGAGCAGCCCGAGAGCGAGGGCAACACGATGCCTATTATGATGGGCGAGACTGAGCGCGGCCAACTGTCCTTTGACATGTCGTATTTCCCAGTGTCCATTCGCACCACGCAAGCTGCCGCAGTCGATGCTGAGGGCAACCCGTTGGACCCCTCGGCTGAGGCGGCGGTTGCTGCTCAGCAAGAGGATGTGGCGGAGATATCGGATGAGCCCGATGTGGAGTCCAATACGGGTCTCTTGCGCCTGTTTGTGCGCTCAGCTAGCAACCTAGCTACGTCGCCGGCGTTGGCGCGTAAGCTCAGTGTGCGCGCTGAGGCCTATATCAATAAGACCCGCGTCATTGAGTGTCCCGAGGTCAAGGGCACCGATGCTCCGTCGTGGGAGGTCGGCAAGGAGATCTTTGTGCCTGACCGCGATTGCGCTACTATCCATCTGCGTCTGGTCAACACGGCTAATGAGCGCACGGTGGGCACTCTCAAGCTGCGCATCGAGGACGCGCTTGCGCACCAGTCAGGCGAGGCCGGCAGCGACTGGCACGCGTTGGAGGGCCATGTAACCGGCAAGGTGCGCTTGAACGTCAAGTGGCGGCCTATCCTGATGGACCCCGACGTTGCTAGCAGTCTTGGCCAGGGCAAGAAGCTCCCGACGCCGCCGATTGGCTTTGTTAAGCTGACGTGCCACGAGGGTCGCGGACTGAAGAACGTGGAGGGCGCGACGGGCCGCAAGTCGGACCCCTATGTGCGCGTTATGGTGCAGAACCAGGTGGTTGCAAAGACCAGGTACATTGCTAATACTCTGGACCCTGTGTGGAACGAGACCCTGTTTATTCCCGTGCACCGTGTTAACGAATCTCTGGCGCTCGAGTGCATGGACTGGAACCGCGTTGAGCGCGACAAGCCCCTGGGCGAAGCTATGCTGAAGGTCAGTCGTCTTTTGGGCAAGCTTACTGTGGACGAGAATGGGGCGCCTGTCTATGCCAAGGCTGAGCCCGTGGAGATGTGGGCTGGGTTGCGCCAGCGTAATGGAAAGGTCAAGGGCGAAATCAGGTTCCGTGCGTCGTTTGTGCCGGTCATTAACTTTGACGAGATGCTTAGTGAAGCCGATAAGGCCCGCGGTATGTTGGATATGCGTCTTGGCGATGGTGGCCTAGTATTGGACGAAGAAGAGGTGGGGATTAGAGACGGTGCGTCGTCGTCATCGTCGTCGTCATCGGATTCTGAGCACGAGGCTGCCGCTAATGACGTCAAGGTGGGCGGGGCCGTTCCGCCAGCTATGGTGGGGGTGAAGAGCAACGGGAATATGCCCCGCGAAGACCGTACGCTTCCCGAGTCTATTTTCTCGGGGACCACGGGCTCTGGCGGCGACAGCATGGCACAGGCACTGGGTCGGTACCCGCGTCTGCCCAACATCGACTATACGCAGTTCCGGGCGGGAGTGCTGTCGGTGGCGACGATTGGGTGCCGCGGGCTGGTGCGGCCATTTGCTGGCGTGTTTGTCAACGTGTACCTCAACGGCAATAAGCAGGCGCCTATTATCGAGACGCAGCCGTCGCGTCGGCGCGGGCGCGAGCACATGTGGGAGAACGAGCTGGCACAGGCGGCTATTCCCGAGGCGCCGTTTGACTCGTTGGTGTTTGACGTCAAGTGCAAGCCGGCTGGGGTTGACGACGCGGATGAGATGATTTCTATTGGGCGGGCAGAGTTTACTATGGCAGAGATGTTGGCGCAAAAGCTGGTCAATACTGCTGAGCCGGTGTGGCTGCCCCTCGATGCTGATACGGGGGAGGTGCTCGTGCTCTTGCGGTTTGATCCGGTTGAGGATCCGCTGCTGCTGCCTACCGAGAGCATCTGCGATCAGGGCGTGGTCCGTCTGCGTATCACTTCGGCTAGCGACTTGCCGGCGGCCGACAAGTCGGGTACATCTGATCCCTATGTGGTGGCACTTGTTGATGGAGTGAAGGTGTGGGAGAGCCAGACGCTGAAGAAGACGCTGAATCCGCGCTGGAACCAGCAGACCGAGGTGGGTATTCGGCAGAGGTCAAAGACTGTGCTGACCCTGGAAGTGTATGACTGGAATCAGATCCAGTCGCACACTCTGCTTGGATCGACTACTATCCCGTTGCGTGAGCTGCCTATCAACGAGCCCGTGGAGAAGGACTATCCCCTGGTGGCTGGTAGTGTTGGTGGTGGGTCGGGTGCTCGGGCGACTATGCAGCTCAAGTTCCATTTCAAGCCTGGGTATGTCGAGCAGCACGATGATTCGTCGCCTGTGCTCCTTGATGTCGCACACACGGTCGTCAAGGCGCCCGTCACAGTCATTAAGGGCGGGGCTAGCGTGGTAGGCAACGTCGTTGGTGGTCTGTTTGGCAAGCTGGGGGGTATGAAGAGCCATCTCTCGTCAAAGCAGAAGTCCTCCTCTGTAGGGCTAGGCGACGACATGATTGATGGAGGAGGGGACCAGCAGCGCAAGCTGACGGCGGCGGCTTCGCAGGCACTGCAGAGCGCAACGAATCTGCCGCTGGATGATAATCAAACGGCTGGCGAGACAGCTGTTGGTTCGCCGGTGGCGGCACCGCCACTACAGCAGCAGCAGCAGCAGCAGCAGCAGCAGCTTCGGGCTATGCCTCGACTTAGCGAGTCACTGGAGTCGTTCCCGTCGTCTGGTATGCTGAATGTGTGGATTGAATCGGCAGAGACTAGGGGCTCGTCGTCTAAGCGCAATATCGTGGTGGCGGTGGAAATGAACCACAAGACCATGCACAAGACACGGGTTGAAAAGGACTCGACGTCGGTGACGTGGGATAACGAGCGGTTTACGCTGCCTGTTCTGCAGGGGGGGTCGCCTATGCTGACGGTGGCGGTGAAGGATCACTCGAGTTTCCGTGGGGATAAGACGGTTGCAGAGTTTGCGCTCAATGTGTTTGCTGTACTCAAGGACGATCTGGTGCAGAGCTCGGGGTCCCGGGGCAGTGCCTCGGTGGCATTGGAGAACGAGTCGGGGGCGGCTGTCGTGCGGCTGGAGTTTACCGGTCGTGAGGCAGCCAATGGCGGCGGGGCTTCTTCTGGCACTGCTTTGGATGACTCTTTTGAGACAGCTAGTATTGGTGGTGGTCGCCGTGGCACTGGCGAGAAGCACGCACGCCGTACATCGGGATTTAGTCGCAAATCAGGCAAATAGCAGTAGTATTTAGAATAGTTTTTCTAACTCAGTCAGTATCCTTTGAGTTTCCTCTGGATTGATGATCCAGCAGGTGCAGCAGGCCGTGCGAGTAGACAGATCATTGCCGGTTGATAGGAACTGGTCGCCTACGTGTAGGGTGGCTTCGGGCGGGGAGTCGAGCATGTGCTGGAGGATGCGGACACCGATTAGCTTGTTTCCTATATCGACCCAGCAGTCGTTGCCGCCGTTAAAGGCGCAGAAGGGAATGGGCACGTCGCAGGGCTGCGATTTGGGAGAGCCCTGGTACTTGAGCAAGGCCAGCTGCGACGACAAGGCGCACTCGTCCAGCTGCTCCCTCGTCAGTTGCGCCCGAGGCACTAGGCCGACGGCTCGCGGCTTGCGTAGGATCTCGGCTGAGATGGCCATGCGCTCCACACAGTCACGGAGCTCGGCCTCGGCCACATCCAGGAGCTGCTGTACCTGGGAGTCGGTCCACGCGCGCAGACTCGAGGCTCTGTACTCTGTATCGGGGACGTACTGCAGGGCATAGGAGCTTTCTTGTTGTTGTTGTTGTTGTTGTTGCTGCTGCTGCTGCTGCTGCTGCTGCTGCTGCTGCTGCTGCTGTTGGACGACGATGGTGCGGAAGAGGAAATTGCACTCGCCGCCCAGCACAAAGAACCTAGATGCCTCCTCAGGCGTCAGCTGGGCGGTTCCAAAGGCGGCGAGAAGGCCGGATAGCCTGTGCTCGTAGCGGCCGGCGTCGTCGCCGTAGCCGGCAGCGGTTACTATAGCGACGTTGATGCGGCGGCGCAGAAGGGCGATGAGAAGAAAGGTCAGCTCATTGTCTTGCTCAAAGTTCTGGCCGTCCGCATAAAGAGTCATATCGCCGTCAAAGGTGACCAGCTTGAGGTGGGGGGCTATTGCTATGGCCTGAGCCATATTGAGTATGCGGCGGATGTCGTTGAAGGAGGGGGGCACGTGCTTGCGAGCGGAGATCTTGTCCTGGCTGTTGACCCGCTCAAAGGCGCGCTGCAGCGGCAGCGGCGTGAAGAAGGTGCCGATGCTGGGGACCAGCTTGGCTAGGCGGGAGTAGGTGGGGATGCCTTGGCTGGTGAATGAGCGGTGCTCTTCTATTAGCTCCTCGATGCTGGCGAATATCTCGGAGAAGCGCTGGGCGTTTTCAGCCACGTGTGCTTGCGAGGCGGCAGGCTGCGAGTGGAGGACGAAGGGGGTCAGCAGCATGCCCTTGATGAACTCGATCAGGCTGTCGCGCTTGTGGGCGCGCAGGTGGTAGTTTACACGGTACTGCGAGGTCATTTTGAGAAGAAATAGGATGCGAAGAAGAGCAGACGGGGGGTGGGGGTGCGCGGGCGGCGGGGGGGGGGCGTTTTATATGAAGAAAGCCCTGGGAATTTGGATTTGCCACGTGACGGGTTGGGTTATGCGGGCCCCTCTGCCTTTCTTGATCCAGCCGGCCTCTCTGTTTTATTATTTTATCATTTGGAAAGCTCGACACTATCAATTTGCCATGGGAATGGACGGCGATGCGCTGCCCCTGTTTGAGCTGGACCTTGGCGCGGTGAGCGATGTGGAGCGGCAGGCGTGCGGCGAGTTCTTTGCCGGCAAAGCCAACAAGACACCCGAGCGCTACATGGCCATCCGCAACTACATGGTCGAGGCGTGGCGCGCCGTGCAGCCGCTCTACCTGACGAAGATCAGGGCGCGCGTGGGGCTCCGCAACTGCGGCGACGTCAACGCCATTGGCAGGGTCCACGCCTTTCTCGAGCACGCGCGCATCATCAACGTCGGCGCCGAGCGGCGGCAGCAGCAGCAGCAGCAGCGGCGGCAGCAGCAGCAGCAGCAGCGGCGGCGGCGGCGGCGGCCGGCCAGCGCAGAGAGCGGCGACGACGACGACGACGGCGGCGGCGGCGGGTGGCGCTCTGCGGGCGGTGGCTCGGGGGCCGGCGGCTCGGGGGCCGGCGGCTCGGGGCGCAGGCGGCGCGTGCGCGGCGAGGGCGGCGGCTGGGTGTTCCAGGACGAGCACTGCGGGGGGCGAGTCATCTCGCACGACGTCGTTGAGCGCCGCGCCGACGATGCCGACGCCGACTACAGCTGCTCGGGCAGCGGCAGCAGCAGCGGCAGCGAGGGCGGCGGGGCCGGCGCGGGGCCGGTCCATAAGCGGCCTCGGGGGCTCGGCGAGTTCCGGTTGGTGCCCTGCCGCGCGCTCGGCGAGGGCCGGCGGCCGTTCCGCGTCGAGGTGGCGGCGGCGGCGCTGGCGCTGATGGACCTGCACGCGCACCTGGTGCACACGGAGGTCATCGGGCTGCTGGGCGGCGCGTACGACGCGGCGGCGGGCGTGGTGCGCGTCGACGCGGCGTTCCCCTGCAGCAGCACGGGCACGGCGACCGAGTGCGAGATGGACCCTGCGTCGGAGGTCGACGCGCGCCGCGCCTTTGCGCTGCAGGGCCGCTGCGCCGTGGGGTGGTTCCACTCGCACCCGACCTTCGACGCCGAGCCGTCGGTGCGCGACATCCGCTCCCAGCACGCCTACCAGGCGCTGTGTCGCCGCGCCGGCGACGGCGCCGAGCCCTTTGTGGGCGCCATCGTGTCGCCGCCGGGCGCGCCGGGCCGCGCCTACGGGGTGAGCGACATCACCGTCTTCCACGTCGGCGGCGACGGCGCGCCCTACCGCCTGCCGTTCGCCGTGGTGGCGCGCGGCGCCGTGCCCGCCGAGGCCGCCGCCGAGATGGCCGCCCTCGCCGAGCGCCACGCGGGCACGGCGCACAGCGTCGATCTGGCGAGGCGCTTCAGGCGCTGCGAGCCCATGACCGTGCTGGAGAAGCTCGTCGTGTCGCTGCGCTCGCACTGGGGCGGCGGCGGCGGCAGCAGCGGCGGCGACAGCGACGGCGCCACCCGCCAGTGGGACGACTTTGTGGCCCTGACGCTGCGCCCGCTGCTGCAAGCACGCTACTGCAAGGGGCCCGAGCCGGCCGCCGCCGCCCCTCCCCCGGCAGCGGCTCGCCGCGAGTCGTCGTCGCCCGAGCCCGAGCCCGAGCCCGAGGAGGGGGGCGGTAGTAGTGACACACAGAGCGAGTGAAAAAAAAAAAAAAAAACTATGTGACTCACATAGCCTTGTTCCTGTGGCCAATGAGAGCCGGGCGGAAGGCAGCGTGGCAAATTTGCTGCATATAAAAAGGAAAGACCGGGTGGGGCCTGGGCTCTTCGTTTCTGGTTTTGTTGCTCACTTTCGCACTAGAAAAAGAAAAAAAACTTCCCCTTTTCCTCCAACTCTCTTGCCTGTGTGCTTGTTAGTTTGCTCTTTCTAACGTACATGTACGCACACTCTTTCGAGAAGAACTCGTCTGACTACATCGCCGATCAAGTTTGGAAGGCATTGGATAATTAAGATACTCCCACTCTCTCCATCTCTATCTCCATCTCTATCTCTATCTCTATTCCTATTCCTATTCCTATTTTGCTCTTGTTTGTCCAATGCCTCTCCCCTCTGTTCTGGCCTCCTCCAGCCCTGCTGCTGCTGCTGCTGCTGCTGCTGCTGCTGCTGCTGCTGCTGCTGCTGCTCCCGCGAGGCGCGCTGCCCGCGCCATCGTGGCACGGGCCATGGCTTCGGTTGCTGCCGAGAAGCCCGCTCTAGCCGCGCACTACCCCGTCACTCCCGGATCGCTGACGGCGCGGCTGCGGCTACGGTCGGGCGAGACGTTTACCGGCGGGTCGTTTGGCGCACCCGTGTCGACCGTAGGCGAGACCGTGTTTACTACATCGCTGGCGGGCTATCCCGAATCCATGACCGACCCGTCGTACCGCGGGCAGCTCCTCGTGTTTACGCAGCCGCTTATCGGCAACTACGGAGTGCCCGGGCGCGAGCAGGACGAATTCGGCTTGCTGCGCTACTTTGAGAGCGAGAAGATCCAATGCCGCGGCATTGTTGTCAGCGACTATGCCACCAAGTACTCGCACTGGAACGCTGTTGAGAGCCTTTCCCAGTGGTGCGAGCGCGAAGGCATCCCGGCCATTACTGGTGTTGACACCAGGGCGCTGGTGCACATTCTGCGCGGCCAGGGATCAACCCTCGGATCTCTGAGCGTGGGTGCCTCGGTTTCTAGCGATGTTGAGTGGGTCGATCCCAATGCTGACAACCTCGTTGCACAGGCGTCGACCGACTGTGTGCGCGTCTTCAACCCCGAGGGCGATGTGCATGTTGCCCTCATCGACTGCGGAGTAAAGTACAATATCATTCGCTCTTTGTGCGCTCAAGGCGCCCGCGTCACCCTCGTCCCGTGGAACCACCCCATCACCGATGACTTGGCCTCGTTCGACGGCGTCTTTATCTCTAACGGTCCGGGCTCGCCCACCCACTGCACGGAGACCATTGAGCAGCTGCGTCGCGCCTATGCCGTCTACCAGCGCCCCATCTTTGGCATCTGCATGGGGAACCAGCTCATGGGCTTGGCCGCTGGCATCAACGTGTACAAGATGCCGTTTGGCAACCGCGGGCATAACCAGCCGGCTGTTGACTTGACGACGGGCAAGTGTGTCATTACTTCGCAGAACCATGGGTACGCCCTTGACGACTCGAATATGCCAAGCGGCTGGGATCGCTTCTATGTCAACGCCAATGACGGGTCGAATGAGGGCATTCGCCATGTGGAAAAGCCCTTTAGGTCGGTGCAGTTCCATCCGGAGGCCAAGGGCGGTCCGCTGGACACCTCCTTTTTGTTTGCTGATTTTGTGGCCCAGGCCCGCGCTATGAAGGCTGCGGGTATTCCCTATATTGCCGATTGCGAGCCGTCGTCTATCAATGTTAAGCAGAGTGCAACTGCCTAAAAAACAATTTTACTTTTTCCAATAAAAAATAAAAGCGTGGCTGCCAAGCACTTTTTTTGGTGGGAGGGTTCTTTATCGCCTTTGGCATGCGCTGCTATTGTAGCAAAGAGCAAGCTTGGTGGCACAAAAGGCAAAAGAGGCATGTGTTTCTTTAAAGCAAAAAAAAAAATTCATGCCAAGTTTCCTCGCTATTTCTACGTGGCAAAACAAAAAGCACTGTATAATACCCTCGTATTATGTCTTTTTTTGTTCACTATTCACGTATTTCTTTTACTATTATTCAGTCCTGTTGACCAGACTCATTATGCGATTTTATGCGGGATTATTTGTTGCAGCAGTGTTGGCAACCTTGACAAGCGGGCTTGTCCATGGGGTGCCAACCGAAACAAAGAGTTTGGTTCGTCGTCAGGAAAATGGAGTACGCTTGGAGACTGTTACGGTGTTTGCTGTAAAGTACATGGCTAATGGCGTTGAGGTGCCATCGCCAGAAGATGACCCGTTGAGCTATCCAAAGTTTATCATTTCCTCATCATCTATGCCAACCTCATCACCATCACCACTGCCACCACTGCCACCACCGCCACCACCACCACCACCACCTCCTCCTCCTCCTCCTCCTCCTCCTCCTCCTCCTCCTCCTCCTCCTCCTCCTCCTCCTCCTCCTCCTCCGCCTCCTCCTCCTCCTCCACCGCCTCCACCGCCACCGCCACCACCACCACCACCACCGCCGCCGCCGCCGCCGCCGCCGCCGCCTTCTCCCCCACCAAAGCAGAATAACAAACCAGTCAATAACCCGCCGCCAATTAGCTGGGAGCAAGACATGCTCAATCAGCTAAACGAACTACGGGCCAAAGCCAACAAGCCAGCACTAGTCATGGATTCACGACTAAACTACGTGGCGCAGCAGCACTCGGACTACCAAAACTCCATCTCCCAGCTGACGCACAAAAACGCCAATGGCAGTCTAGGAGAGCGCTGTGCTAGGGCGGGGATTAAATGGAGGTCGCTGGGAGAAAACGTGGTCTTTAATACCCGCGATGTTGCGTCGTCTCTTGGGAGATGGTATGAGAGCGAGGGCCACAGAGCAAATATGCTGGGCGATTTCAAGGTGGTTGGCTTTGGGCGGAGCAATCTGTACTGGACCCAGGACTTTGCTGTGCTCTCTTAGCGCTTAGAGATTTAGTCAAGGACAGCAGGGACGGCGACTGGCATCATGTGACAGAATGAATTACCCACACGAGTTTTGTGCAGGACACAAGGGTGCATATTTGAAGGGGGGCGGAAATGCGAGCAAGAGAAATGCAATGACTTTTATTTCTTTTTCTGTATTCTTTTTTATTAAACTATTGTCATTTCAATTGGAACTCCAACAAAATGGCAGCGGGCGTCAAAAGTAAGCACAGAAAAAGCAGATGGCCCGAATGGAAAAAGTCAGCCAAAGGTGAAAAGCGGGTGAACCTCTTATTATTATTATTATTATTATTATTATTTTACTAATAGTGTGGATTGCTCCCGAGTAATTTAGCAATCGTCGTGTTATCGGTGTGCTTGGCGTGCGGGTTTCTGCTCTCTATACTTTCTTGCGCGCTATACGGAAACTGGTGGCCACTGGTCGTGGTGTTTACGTACGCCTTTGCGCCCCTACCCAATGCTATATTTGGACGCTATGTATCGTCTGACCCCCTAGCGGATGTAAGCTCGTCGGTAGCGGATTTCGGACGGTTTCTCACATCTATACTCATAGTGTCGGGATTTGGGCTGCCTTTAGTGCTGGCTCATTCAGGGATTATCACTACGCCAGCTATGTTGATGAGCGTTGGTGGCGGATTGCTGGTGTATGGAACGATTATCGTGTACTCTACCCTATTCCGTGCGCAGTCTGATTTCTAACCCTTGCCCTTTTTTTTTCTTTGTATGTCAGCTCGATACTTTTTTTTTATTGTTTCACAAAGGGCGCAAATGCACCTGTCTCTCTTTTTTTATTTTTACTTTTTTTCCCTGCTTCGCGTGGTGGAAGCTGTAAAAAGAAAATGTGGGTCTTTTGGCTGGAAAGAGGACAAAAAGGGGTCAAAAGGAAGAAAGAGAGAGAGCACGAGGCCGGTTTATTTTTAGAAATCTTTCCTTTTTAAAGAGACCGGAAAGGGTTTCTTTTGAAAGCAGGTTCTTTGTGGTTGCGATCAACAAACTTGCATGGCGTGGACCACGGTTCGAGGGGTGGGAGGATGGACCAACAAGACCTACAAAGAAATCCTTTCACGGGGTTTCCCCCCTTTCTGTGAAAGCGCGCAAATTGCCTTTTTTAGAAAGGAAATGGAGAGCAAGCCAAGGCGGGTAGATTTTTTTTATTTTTGGGAGAGAAAGCAAAGCGGGCAGGGTATTTAGATGAGGGTAAAAAGACCTCTCCATTCCCCTTCACTCTTTTACCTTTTTCTTTTATTCTGTCTTATCATAAAACAACATTCACTTTTTCCACTTGCACTTTTTATCTGCCTCTTTTTAACCACTTTTTTGTTTTCTGCATTTTATTCATTTGGCATTTTTGGCATATCAATCACTCTTTCTCATGATGGACTCTTTCTCTCATATGTACGGTGGCGGTCAGTTCAACAACAGCTCGATGAATCCCATGGGCTATCCTGCTCAGATGATGACCAACGAGCAAATGCCTCCGATGCCTCCTCAGTACGCTCGCAGCCCGTTCTCTTCTGCCTCTACCAAGGCCGCCCCCGTGCCCGGTGCTCAGATCGTCTCGTCGCGTATTGCCAACGACAGCGATTGTGGGATCTTCTGCCACAGCGGCCAGACCGGCTCGGCTGCCGAATTCCACGTGCGTCAGACCATTGGCAGCGACGGTACTGTGTTCGTCGAGCACATCCCTGGGTACCACGTGGTGTACGTTGCAGTCGGCGAGAGCCTCGACCAGGCTGTTCATGAATCGAGGCTGGCGGCACCGGCCCACCGCTCGGCTAGCAAGGCGGCTAGCCGTGCTTCTGCAGCAGCGTCGCAGAGGGACAGGCCGCTGAAGCCGTGCAATCCGTTCATTATGTACCGGAACCACAAGATCACTCAGATGCGCAAGGAGAACCCCGAGATCAACCAGACCGACATCTCGCGGGAGGCAGCCAAGTGGTGGCACAACGAGAGCGACGAGGTGAAGGAGCTGTTTAGGGCCAAGTACCGCGAAGAAAAGCAGGTGTACGACCTCAAGAAGTGCAAGCGCGGCCGAGCCGACTCGACTGCCCACGACTCTGAGAGCGAAGCGGCTGACCACCTGTCGACGCCCAGCAGCAAGCGCAGCCGCAACGACTCGCTGGGGCTGGGGTCGTCGGCTCAGCGGGTGACGGCCAAGCCGAGGTCGCGTACGATGCCCAATGATATGTTTGGGGCATCGAGTGCGCGCGGCTCCATTGTCACTGATCTGCGCAAGCAGCTGGCGGCGCGCTCGGGAGCGGCGTTCTTTGATGCCACGCAGTCGCCCTACGATGCCCATGGTATGGGACACCACGGGTATCCGGACTTTGTTGGGTCGTCGGGCGAGGCGTCGCAGATGCCGTCGCTGATGCACCACCAGCAGATGCACATTGCGCCGCTCGTCTCGTACTCGCCGGCCGCGATGCCTGCTGACTACACCCATGACTATGGGATGCCGCCTGTTGGCGACTATAATCTGCCGCCCGTCGCCGACTACGGCGCTGACATGAGCCATGTTAGCCAGCCCGAGTACTCGCATATGACTCACTCGCTCGTCAATGCGGGGCTTGGCGGCGCTGGCATCCATATGAGTGCCGTTGAAGAGCAGCAGCAGCAGCAGCAGGGTGCTGACGACGTCACTGCTGCCGCTGCGGCGGCGGCGGCCGATTTCTACGCTGCTGCGGCCGACTCTATTGCAGCTGCCGCAGCTGCGGCGGCTGCCGCTGCCAACTCATCTTCGTCTGTTGACCAGGTCGGATCGGAGCAGTACCAAGATCAGCAGCAGGCACCCCAGGAGCATCAGCTCCACACTATGTACGCGCACTCGTACTCAACGTCTCACTCGCAGTCACCAGCACCAGCACCAGCACCAGAGAACGCGGCATCTCTGCCGGCAAGCCTATGAGCTGAATGACGACGACGACGACAACGACAACGCGAGATATCCTCTGCCTGTACTATAGATGACACTTTTTTTAACGACATTATGTGGGAGACTTTGTGTCTCCATAACGACCCTTTTCTAGCTTTCCCCCTCAACTTTCTAATATACTGCGATTGACATTTAATTACGGCTTCTGTTATTACGAGCCTTCTTCTTTCTACCTTTTCTGCCCATCTTTAATCGGAATTTCATTGTTAACTATGGAGGTCAATCGCGACGAGGCTGCCCGTGCTCTAGATATTGCCCAGAAAAAATGGACAGCCGGCGATTCCGCCGGTGCCCTCCGCATTGCCCGCAAGTCCCACTCGCTTTATCCAACAGCACTAAGCGAGAAGCTGGTAGCAGAGTACGAAAAGGCCGATTCGCCCTTGCCACCCGCCAAAGAGGCGGAATCTGAATTGCGGTCTCGCTCAAAGCCATCATCGGCAGCGAAGGCCGAGGAGGAAGAAAACACCAGGACACATACACCGCAGCAGCTGGCGTCGGTTCGCGCTGTCATCTCTGCTAAAAGCGACTACTACAAGGTGCTGGGGGCCGAGCGCACAGCCACTGACGTTGAGCTAAAGCGGGCGTACCGAAAGTCAGCGCTGCTGTTTCATCCGGATAAGAACTTTGCGCCTGGGGCTGACGAGGCCTTTAAGCTGGTGGCCCATGCTTTCACTATTCTTAGCGATCCCGACAAGCGCGCTCACTACGACCGCTTTGGCGCGGGCGATGGGGGCTCAGGGTTTTCGCAGCCGGCTCAGAGGCGCAGGGCCCAGAGGTTCGATGACGAGATTTCGCCAGAGGACCTCTTCAACATGTTCTTTGGTGGCAATGCCGCCGCCGCCGGCGGTGGTCGCTTTGGCGTGCAATTCGGGCCGAACGTGCGGTTCGCCCAGCACTTTCAGCAGCCCAACACTCGCCGCAACCATAATAGGGCTGAGGAGGACGAGTCAGAGAGGTCGCTGTGGTCGGCCTGTATGCAGTTTGTGCCGCTTGTGCTTCTCGCTCTGTCGCTTTTCGTGTCCTCCCTCTTGTCGCTCTTGTTTGCCGGCAGCGTCATGCCCAATTACTCGTTTGACCCCTCGCCGCCCTACACTGAGCTGCGGCATACTCACATGCGCAATGTGCAGTACTGGGTCGACCCCGCCGAGTACGCGCGCTCATCGCTGGGCGCCGATGATGGGTCACTGCGCGAGCTGCGCTCGTTTGAGCGGGATGTCGAGGCCCAGTATGTGTCGCGGCTGCAGCGCAGATGTCGCCAGGAGAAGGAGCATAAGCGGATGGAGATCCACCGGGCACAGGGCTGGTTTGGCATAGGCAACGACCGGACCAGACTGCAGGCCGCTATGGACTTGCCGCTGCCCGCGTGCGACGAGCTCAGGCGATTTAGATAATATATTTAGATGTGTGCCAGTATTTGTGAACGCACTCGCTGGCCTAATGCCGATGTGCCCATAACCGACATGTGGGTGTCGTTGGTTCCCCCGCTGTTGGTGGTGCCTAGGATGCGGGCTGCATCTCCGCTGACTATCTCTGCAAAGCGCTTGTCGGCCGCCACGACCAGCATCCGAGCACTCGTGTGCTCTCCTTTGCATAGTCGCTGGATGTCGGGGAATATGCGCAGTGCTTTGGCAGACCAGCTGCCGCCGACGCCGTAAGCTGCGTCAAAGTCCGTAGTGTCCTTGGGCGGCCTTGTGCTTCTAACATCCAGGGTGGCATCGGGGTCCGCCTTGCCCATCGCCGGTCCTGACTCGGAGCCCATGCCGCCGCTGCCTGCGGTGGATGGGCCAAGCGGATCGTTGGCTATCCAGGTGACCTCAAACTCTGTGGATCCCCACTCTGCTCTGCCGTCCAGCAGCCGGTCTACACGCACGACGGCCGCCATAAACGACCCCTCGTAGTGGCTGCTCGAGCGCACCTCAGGAGACATCCACGGCTCTCTGAACCCGAGCCGCGGAAAGTGCAGCATGGCTCCGGCAGACCTCGTCTCCCTCCGAGACTCCTTCGGCTCGTAGGCAGGGGCTCTGGCACGCAGGGCCTCGATGTACCTGGCTACGGCCTCGGCAGCCTCGGCAAATGTAGTGCATAGCCGTGGCTCGATTCTCTGGCCGCGCCTGCCAGCAAACGACATCACGTGAGCGAATCGTATATCGAAGTCCAGCGCTCCGCCAGAGAGCCTGCGGGCGCTGCCGCGAATACGACCTGAGTCCAGCAAGAGCGCATCAAAGTAGCGCAAGCGCAGCTGCGGGTCTACGCTGAATTTGGCAGAGGCGCTGCCAAACAGCCATTGGAACTGCTCTTCGGCCGATAGGCCCGAATAGTGCGCCCTGTACATGATTTCTGCTGCTGCTGGCGGAAAGCACCTCACGTAGCTAGCGGCGTCTGGCGTGGAGATGCCTTCGGGCTCGGCGAACTGCAGGTCGCGGGCCAAGCAGTGCTTGGGCTGCAAGCCGTGGAGAATGGCAAAGGCAGCCTGCGAAATATCGCACTTGACGCGCAGCAATTGCGGCGACCGCTCGGCCGATATTATCTCGCGCGCCATTCCCTCGTGCTCCAGCGGCTCTTCTGTGGCCTGTGCTGCGGCGGCTAGCGACTCGCGCAGGTAGCGCAAGTGCATCTGCGAGATGCGCGAGTTCCTTGCAAACTCCCCATCGCTTATCAGCGACGCGATGGCCTGGCCCTCATCGGCGCTGCTGCCGAGCAGCGAGCGCTTGTTTCCGTACTGCGACAGCATCAGCACGATGTCCAGCGGGTGGTACTCGGCTGCCTCGAATATGCGCTCCAATGCCCCGTCGCTGATGTCCAAGTGCCCGTGTGTGGCGAAAAACACATCCATGGCCTCCTCGGGAGCCAGCGCCGCCGCCACTGTGCACTGGTAGGCGTCGTGCTTGGGAAATGTCCCGCCACTAGCCACCGCCGACGCCGACGCCGACGCCGACGCCGACGACGTGGCAACAACTACCACGCCTAGCTGCTCAATCAGAAAGCGAATGTTGATGACGGCCAAAAGCGGGTCAACGCCAAGCAAGGCCTCGCAGTCGTCCAAGAACAGCACTATGTCAGCCTCGCGCTCTGCGCCCAGTTTGCTGAGCTCTCGCATAAAGACCGTTGTTGCCACCCCCATAGCGCCAATGTCAGTGCCCATGCGTGTGGCTCTGTACCAGCGGTCCGCCAACCCCGCTACCTCGGGATGCATTGCGCCGGCGCAGACAACGTGCTCGATAAACTGAATATACCTTGCTCTATCGCTGTCGATGCCACAAAGCACCAGGTCGCTGCACGAGCCGACGTAGAGCACCACCGCCGAGGGCTCGCTGGCAAACAGCGCGGCTACTTGCAGCATAATGTGGCTCTTGCCGACATGCCGCGGCCCCCCGATAATAATCATCTTGAGGCAGCGAGTCAGCGTCACTAGGTTTAAGGGCTGGGCGGCGGACGATGCCAGCAAATTCGGGTTCCCCTCACCGTCCAAGCGCACTTCATCAGCGGGGTCGCTAAAGTAAACAAGCCCTCTCTGCTCCTCGGCGGAAAGAGTGGAGAGAGAAACACGCTCTGCCATCCTGCTAAACCGCTGCCGTGCTTGGCCTAGGTGCACGATCTTGTCGCGAATAAACGACACTATCCTAGGTCTCGACGCCATGCTCAGTGACTGGTACGTTACTGTGTCGCCCCCAGCGATGTCCTTTGATGCAGTTACTGTCGTGTGCGTTGTATGGAAGGCTGGCGAGATGTTGAGCGTAAAGTCGGGGATATCCAGCGCATGTTGTGACAACAGGTACGGCCGAAGCGCTTGTAGTTGGCTGTGTATTGTGGTGGCGGCTGCTCGGGCGGCCTTTGAATTAGGCGGGTATAGCGATTTTCCAACCATTTAAATTACAAAGCTAAAAGCAAAAATAAAAATAAAAAAACGTACACCGCCCTCCTTTTTTTGTCTTTTTCCACTCGCCCCTCCCCATTATATGTGTGTTTATGACTATAGGCCTGCAGGTTTGTGCATGCTGCATTTCTTTTTTAAAAGACTAGGCGGTTCATTGGCACCATGATTCCGTCCTTTGGGTCGTTGTCGCGGGATTGGAAATGATACCCTATAAATGACTGCATGTATATCACAAACGACGCCATGACCATGACGGTGTCGAACACGTAAAACAGCCACTCTGTGCCATACACCTTGCTGCCGTAGCCACCGACAAACTCTGCCACGCGGTAAACAGAACGCAAGTAGAGCAGTAGAGTGGTCGAGATAATAACGCGAAACAGCCTCCTTTTGGCCTCGCGCGAGTCAACGTCCTTGGGTCCCCTAGCAACAGTAAAGCGGTGGTCAAAAAACACATAGGTGGCAATGCACAGAAAGGCAGCAAAGAAAAACAACTGTACAGCGAGTCCCGTCAATATCGTCTGCTTTCCCAGAGTCCGCTGCTCCTCTTGCGTCGAAATGCCTACGCCCGCTCCTTGCAGTAGAAACGAGAATACGTCGCTCGTGAAAAAAAACCACGTTATAAACCGCGGTCTCAGAAACATTGATCTCGGCGGCTCGGCCCCATACCCGCGCTGTGGGCCGTGGTGGGCCGACTTTACTACTTCGCCCAGTGTCTTGTAATTTGTCAGCGCCAGGGCATTTGGCGGCAGTAGCAGGAACAGGCTCATTGCAGTGAATGTTCCCAGCGTGGTCCAGTAGATGCAAACTGCGCGGAAGGCATACCCGACTGCCTCGCTAAACGCTGTCGCTGAGAGTATCAGTAGCCACCGCGGCCCACGCGATTTGACTGCTTCAAGTGCTAGTGCTACGGAAACCCCAATAAAGATTGCTGCGGCCACCTCGGGCGCAATGTTTATCGGCGTGTAGCTAAAGTAGTATGCGGGTTCGACCATACTTAATAATACATAAAGTAAAAAAAATAAAATAGAAAGAGCAACAAAAAACAAAATACACGACAATGATAGAGGGGTTTTTTTTTATTTTTATTTTTTATTTTTTATTCCAATGCGAAGCGTGGCTTAACGAGCTCCCTCCCCCTCCCAGTCAAGCCACTCTAACATTTGTAGTTGCGCGCCACCTCCATTCGATGACGTTTATGCGACAATCCACACCGAGCTGCTGCGAGCCGTCAAGCCGAACCGCCCCCCCTTTTTTACATTGGCCCAATCGCCAGAGCCCAACGCGTCGTGCTTTAGGGCACGCTTTGCTTTCGCTTAATTTGGTTCATCTACATTTGTTTTTATTTTTCCGACAGATTGGCCACAATGCTTCGCTCGGCCGCCTCGCTTGCGCTGGTCCTTTTCGTACTTTTCGCCAATCTCGCCAGCGGCTTGCACTTTTACCTTCACGATGGCGACCAGCAGTGCTTCTTGGAGGAATTGCCTCAGGGCTTTTTCGTTACTGGCACCTACAAGACGGAGGAGTGGCGTGAGGCAGAAAACCGCTTTGTAGAGAACTCCAATATCCAGGTCATTATGACTGCCAATTCCGCTTCTGCGTCGCATCTCGTAATGAACCAAAAGGGCGGGCACAAGGGCAAGTTCTCCTTTACTGCTGCTAACGCCGGCGAGCACACTATTTGCGTACAGGCCAGCGGCGCCCAGTCTGGTGGCTGGCTGTCGTCGTCCAAGGTTAAATTCACACTCGATATCACTATTGGCGAGGCTGATGACGGCGGTCGCGGCGCTATTGAAAAGATTAACGATATCTCGCTAAAGATCAAGGTCCTCAATGCTCAGCTCGAGGAAATCAAAACGGAGCAAAAGTACCAGCGTGAACGCGAGCTCGAGTTTGATGCCGCTACTTTGTCAATTAGACGTCGCGTTATTTACTGGGCCTTTATTCAGCTCGGCATCGTGGGTGCTGTCTGCTACTGGCAGCTGCACCACTTGCGTCGCTTCTTTGAAGCCAAGAAGCTCGTCTAACTATTGCTTTTTTCTTTGCCTTGGTTTGGTTTAGACTATAGTGGAATAAATGAAACTTGTTCAATGGAAAAAAGTGTCTACTTGTAACGTCTCTTGTTCTTCCGAACACAGGGCTTCTTGGTCTTGGTTGTTGGCTTGGGATTGGCTGGCTTCTCTTCCGGTTTCTCGCTCTCTTGGTCGACAGGAGTGACCTCAAGATCCTCACTGTACAGAGGTGGGCCTGGGATCTCGTAAGAGTCGTACTTGTCCCACAGGTTGAAGAGAATTCCTGGGTCCTTGGTCGTGTAAATGCCTGGAATTTCATACCCCTTGGGCTTGGCCGTGCCTTCACTAATGAGCTTTATCTGAGCACAGTTGGGGAAAAACTCGGCTCCATCTCCCTTTGAGCTGGATTTATACTCCTTGTCAGCAGTGTGCAGAGCAATAAACTCTGTGCGCATCAGATAGTCTCCACCAGGAATGTCCTCTGGAATAGTAAACTCCATCTTGCCTTTGGACTTCATCAGAATTTGAGTGAAAAACAACTTGGTTTCAGGGTCATATCCCTTCTCAAATATCTTGAACCAGACTGGGCCCTCTCCATTAGACTCTAGGGGCGCCAAGTAGATCATTCCAGGCCCCCTATGAGCTGGCTCAATAAACCTGGTAGTGTCCTCATCTCCTTCATGAAACTCTAAGCCAAACGGCTTGCCTGCTGTTAGTGTAAGGTTCTTTGTTGCCTTGGCATCCATCTTGTCTGTGCGACATCTCAGATCCAAGCTCTTAGGGTCCTTGACTGGCGAGTTGACTGTAGACTCTCTGTAAGGCCTGATGTAGTCTCCTCGTTTAGTGTCTTTTCCGTCAATGTTAAACCTAAACAAGTACGTGTGTCCATAAGCAGAGTGAGCTGCTGCCAGCAACAGCAAAAATAGAACAAAAGACCTATGCATAGGTTAGAAAAAAGAAAAAGAGTAATAGAAAAAAGTGAAAAAAAAAAATAAGAAAGTTGGAGCAA
Source organism: Coemansia sp. RSA 2050 (assembly GCA_027578835.1). Lineage (NCBI taxonomy): Eukaryota > Fungi > Kickxellomycota > Kickxellomycetes > Kickxellales > Kickxellaceae > Coemansia > Coemansia sp. RSA 2050. Next base: position 2,184 of record JANBSU010000122.1, on the reverse strand, counting down.
GAAAAATAAAAAATATTTCAGATGTTCTTATATAGAAACACTGCTCCTGTTCTCTTCTAAGAATTTCCATTGGAAGCACCTTCAAAGAAAGCTTTGTCAGCTTTGTAGTTTTCTTTTCTTCTTTGTTCTTTGTTTTGCTTGTTTAAAAGACAAAGGACCTTGTGTCTTTACCAAAAAAAAAAACACTTGACCAGTCACTTGCGGTGAGCAAAAGAAATCACAAAAGAAAGCATTATAGCTGACCAGAGCCACGCCCACGTTTATCACAAAACTGCTAGTACATTCTTTGCTTGACACTGACCTGTAAAAGAGCTTTCAAGTAAGAGATTAAAATGTAACGTATGTATATCATCTCATGCCATTGGCTTTATAAAAACCTATTCCCCTTTTTATAAAAATGTTTACTAAAAAGGACAATGGTCACATAAAATTGCCAACACTGTAAGACCAACTTCTATTTGAGAGCCCTGAAGCAGGCATGTATCCTCATACCACCAATGTGCTCAACTGGCACCCTTTGCAGATGTGGGCTCAACTTGCTCCTTCAAGCCAACTGCTTTCTTTTGTAAAATAACCAAACAGGTTAGTGTATTTAAATAAACAACAGTTTGTTGAATTATTCTTGTTGGGAGGTGTAGAATGAAGAAAAAAAACTTGCAACTACATTGTCTTGAGCGCCTGCAAAAACTAAACATGGAACAATAATTTAAGAAAGCCTTGCTTTAAGCTATAGACAAGCCGTTTCTCCTTAATATGTAAAAGTATTGCTAAATGCCTGTTGACTCTACAAGTACTAAAGAGCTGCTCCATCATCTCAAAGCAACATACTACTTGTAATGTCTCTTGTTCTTCCGAACACAGGGCTTCTTGGTCTTGGTTGTTGGCTTGGGATTGGCTGGCTTCTTGGATGGCTTTTCATCTCCTGGGTTCTCTTCCTCTTCTGGGTTCTCGCCCTCTTGGTTGACAGGAGTGACTTCAAGATCCTCACTGTACATTGGTGGGCCAGGAATCTTGTAGGAAGTAACTTTAGAATAAATATCAATAAGAAGTCCTGGGTCCTTGGGCGAGTAAATGCCAGGAATAGCATACCCCTTGGGCTTGGCTGTGCCTTCACTAATGAGCTTGATCTGAGCACAATTAGGGTAGAACTCTGCTTTACCTTCATCATCGGCTTGATGCAAGGCAATAACTTCTGTACGCATCAGATAATTACCAGCTGGAATGTCCTCTGGAATAGCAAACTCCATCCTACCTTCAGTGAGCATCAGTTCCTCATTATAAAACTTTTTAGTCTTGGGGTCAAACCCTTTCTCAAAAATCTTGAACCAAACATCACCTTCACCATTAGATTCCAGCGGCGCCAAGTATATCATTACAGGGCCCTTGTGAGCTGGCTCAATAAACCTGGAGGACTTTACAGATTCTTGATACTGTAACACAAATGGTTTGCCTGCTGTTAGTGTAAGGTTCTTTGTTGCCTTGGCATCCATATTACCAGAACGACATCTCAGATCTAAGCTCTTAGTGTCTGTGATTGGCGTGTTGACTTTAGATCCTCTGTAAGGCCTGATGTACTCTCCTCGCTCAGTGTCTTTTCCATTAATGTTAAACCTAAACAAGTACGTGTGTCCATGAGCAGAGTAAGCTGCTGCCAGAAGCAACAAAAAAAGAGCAGAAAGTTTATGCATAAGTAAAGAGTAATAATAGAAAAAAGTGGAAAAAAGTGGAAAAAAATAATAATGCCGAAGCAAGAGAAATAAAAAGCTTCAGATGAGTTCTTATATAAAAACACTAGTATTTTTTCTTCCAGAAATTTCCACTGGAAACACTTTCAAAGAAAGCATTGTCAGTATTGTAGTTTTCTTTTCTTCTTTGTTTTATTTTTTTGCTTTGCTTGTCAAAGGAAAAAAGACTTGCGGCTTTACCAAAAAGAACACATGTTGTTGGACTATACTCGCTGCTATCCAACACATGTCCAGCTTTTTGCAATGAGCAAAAGCAGTCCCAAAAGAAAGTATTGTAGTAAGCCAGAGCCATGCCCACTATTAATGGCAGACACGCTAATAACGCCAATCAATCACAGAATCTGTTAGCTGGCGAGCACTAGCAGGTTATGTTGGCTGTTGAGCCAACAGCTACTTAATTCAGAGATCACCCGACGGTGATCTCCCCTTTTTCCCTTTC
>JANBSU010000121.1:0-39191 GCA_027578835.1 Coemansia sp. RSA 2050 | reverse complement strand
TAATCATAATCGCAAGATTATGATCATGGACTCGTAATCGCGATCTGGCCGACTATACTCGCTGCTATCCAACACCGTCGGAGTTTGTGGTGCGGTCCAAGTGAGTCTAAACAGCTTGTTTTGCGGTTTCCAAGCATGTGAAAAGAGCACGCATGTTCTCTTAGAGATGCTCAGAGTTGGCAAGGCAGTGACCTCTTTCCATGCTCGCTATTGCGAGTAAAAATAATGGAAGTGCTATGAAAGAACCGATGGTAGTGCAAAAGTAGGTCGAGAACTTAGCAAAAGAATGAGGGATAGAAATACACATACACACATCCTCAAAAACAACAAATATGCCACTATTCCACCCAAACCCTCTTGGGAATGTGGCTGACTTGTTTGTTGCTCCATGCAGAGTTATAGCCAAGGCAGACGGTGAAGATATCTGAATGGGCCAATACATGATCCAATTCTCGGCGGATCAGGCATAGTTGTTCCTTAGTTCGCTTTTGCTGGCACTAACTTTTCAAAATATGGTTTACTCGTTTATACAACATTGCTTAGAATAATGTCATTTTTCCCTCAATTTTAATGTAATGTTTATGGAAAGCACAACTAAGCATGTCAACTAGTTCTAGAATTCGTTCGCCTTGACGAGCTCAGCAAACATCCCACCCTTGGTTATCAGCTCTTGAGGAGGACCAATCTCAGCTATCTTGCCCTTCTCCATGACAATGATTCTGTCGCTGTTCATAATTGTGTCTAGGCGATGAGCAATGGTAAGGACCGTGCAATCACTAAACTCGCTGCGAATCAGCTCTTGCATCTTGCTGTCGGTCTCCAAATCTACCTCTGCTGTAGCTTCATCCAAAATCAAGACCTTGCGCTTGCGCATGAGCAAACGACATAGACTGAATAGCTGCCGTTGACCACTGCTAAACCTGCCGTCATATTGGCCGACAGTCCTATTGATACCAATCCTCACGTGGTTGTCGTTTGCATTTTTGTCTTCATTCACTTTGAATAAAAACAGCGCCACACGCATTAAAACCCCAGCTTTATCCCATCTCTCTTTTTCTGCCTTTAGGTTCTCTTTCTCCTCACCCTTGTCTTCATCTTCGTCATAATCTTCATCATCATCATTCGTCCCTGCTGACTTGTGCTTGGGCTTGGGCTCAATTACATCTGCAATACCACACTTTATCATTGCCGCCCACATATCTTCAATGGTGAACTCGTTCAATGGATCCAAATTGCGCCTAACGGTTCCACTAAACATTGTGGATTCTTGGGGAATGATGCCCAGCTTGGGCCGGAAATCACCAACACCAAACTTTGCAATATCATGGCCGTCGATTTCAATTGACCCCTCAACATTCTCGTTGAGTAGCCTGAAAATGGCCTTGGCCAATGTCGACTTTCCAGCACCAGTACGACCCACAATGCCAATCTTCTCTCCAGGACGAATAGCAACATTGAGGTTCTTTAGTGCATGGTCTTGGCCTGTGCCGTACTTTATACTGAGATTCTTTAATTCAACATTGCCGCTATGAGGCCATTCACTGGGCACGCGATAGTCCTCAACAATATATGGTCCCTCAGCCTCTAGGTCGGAGAATTGGCGGAACGCACCAACGTCCTTAGAGAATGTCTTCAAGCGACTAGGCATGTCCACCAACCTTCCTATGTTGTAAATCAAGCCAGCCATATCACCATGGAGCGCTTTCATTTGACCTGAGCTGACCTTATACTTTGTCAAGTGCGACTGAATGACTACCGAAAACAGTGATATGATCTTTCCTGCATCATGAATTCCATGTGAAACTAGATCAGATAGGCATCTCAATGAATCTACTGGCTCTTTGATTCTGGCTTCTTCGTCCTGATCAGAGATGTAGCGAGACATAAAGTAAGACTCAACACCAAACAAGCGGATCATCAAGCTACCATCCTCAACTATACTGGAGGTCTGGGAATGCTTGCTACTTGCTTCCGCCTTTATATCACTTACTGATTCAGATATAGCATCAGTTAGTTTGCTAGTCCTTGTACGCGCCCAAACAGCAAATGGCACAATAAGCATAAACTGTGGTGTAGTTTGAGCTGCACGCCAGATAGAAAGTACCAATTCAAGTACATTCGATGACTCTGAGCACAAGTATCCAGGTATTCTGTATGCCATTACTCCTGAGCCCTTGTTGAATGCAGATGAGATTTTAAATCTATCAGCCTTTTCAAGCAGTGACATTGGAGCATAGAGTAAGCTGTGCATAAACTTCTCTTGAATGGTGTCTTCAATCTTATCATCAGATAGCATCTTACGTATAGAGTTTTCAATGACAATCAATATTTCTCTTGTAGCAGCTTTGAGAAGGCGGACCTTCAGGTACCAAAGCACTGCATCGTGGCTAACAGAGTCAGACTTTGCACTTTCCTTTAGTGCGGCAATGTTGTACCCATCGAGGATGAAATCAGACACCGGGCGGAGGGATGCTGTAACCACAAATAAAATAAAGACATGCCAGCCGCAAAGATTAAACACATACTTTGCATTCTCCCAGAGAGTCCATTCTTTCGGCTGCTCCTTCTCCTTGGCCAGCTCTGGACCATCAGCTTGCGTGGCATTCTCAGTGTCTGTTTGCGTGATATCATCAGCAATAAGGGCATCAGACACAGAGTCTGCATCGGTTTTGTTGGAAGTTGCATCACAAGCAGTTGGAGTATCAGAAGCAGAAACTGGTGTAGTAATGATGTGTTCCTTGGGTTCCTGGTGCACTACTGACGCTGTTCTATCACTTACTGTAACTATTTGGTTACAGAATGGCAACATGCTCTCGGCATGCGTAGTGACCACACGCAAAGAGTTTCCCAGCAATCCAGAACTCAAGATGACATTATCCAAGATATGCCGCTTGACATGGGCATCTACAGCTGACAAGGGATCATCCAGAATATAAACATCGGCCCGTGAGTACACAGTTCTGGCCAGCGCTAGTCTAGCCCGCTGCCCACCCGAGATGTTAATGCCACGCTCGCCAATCAAGGTTAGGTCACCATCAGGCCACGACTCAATGTCCCGGGTCAACGCACAGGCATGGATGACTTTCCCGTAGTACTCCTCGTCAAACTCGCGGCCAAATAGAATGTTTGCACGCATAGTGTCATTCATGATCCACGGGGATTGTTCCAAGTATCCAATTCTGCCAACAACTTTTCCAGCACCTTTAACCATCTCCAGCTCTCTGCACAAAGCCAAAAGAAGCGAGGATTTTCCAGAGCCAGTCTTGCCAATTACAGCTACTAGATCATTACCCGCTACCTTGAATGTGACCTTCTTGAGAATACTCGCCTTCTTATTCCATCTAAAGCTACAGTTATCCAAATGGATTGAAGGTTTATCCCCGTGCTCATCGAGTCTAGCATGTGCTATGGTATCAAACGTCTCGCATCGAAACAGAGCTTCCATGTCATTGATATAATAAGATAAATGCGATAGCATTACTATGCTAGAATACATGTCTACAATATTTGATCTCAGTGTATCTATGTGATCAGCCATTTCTAGCAGCTTTGAATTGGTCATGGAATTATCACCAGCCGACAATGTTTGCAGGTACATGGCAACCGTTATGTACATAGACAGATCAGACATAGCGGCTCTCACCATTTCAATTATGCTTAACCCAAGGCGTACCAAAGGGGCATACCATGGAAGGCGCTTCAGATGCTCCCGATGCTTTTTGAGCTTGGGGTCTAAATACATGCGCTCCCATCCAAACATCTTGACGGTTTTGATGCTAAAATAAATATTGCCAACGTCATCTCCTGATCGGTAGCATCCCGATTTGGGATCCCACTCATACGCTTCACCTAGGAAGCGATTAGCCGCCCACTTGAGAATAAATATGCCTGAAGACGCCACCAGTGGTATAAATGCATAAATACCTACCTGGTAGTAGAGGGGCAGGATTGCTGTAAGAGTACCAAACATATTGGGTACAATTTCCTGCGCCTTAACTATGTAGTCGACAATGTATTCAAGGTGGTACATTATCCATCTCTCTTGAGTACTTTTTAGCCCGGAATTTACCAAAGGCTGGCGTGCTAGCTCCATCTTCAACACATTTTCTACTCTACTCTTCTCTCTTGTCGCGTATCTCTTTAAATGGAGCTTTTGACTTTCCAAGAGCTCTACTAGTATCAGCCCTGCAGCTGCCATGTATGCCTTGTAAAACCCGCTGTTCTCCGAAGAATCGAGGCACTGGTAAATTAAGCCATTCAAAATAGCTCTCGCTATTGGCACAGTTTGGAACAAAATGCGAGCGACGTGGATGGGGATCATAGGCCTCCATACCATGCGGAGTATAGCCCGGATAAGGAACAAGGGCTCATCCGTGTTGATTATCAGATCAGCATAGGCGTTGCGGAGCTGGTACCTCTCGGGTAGCTGCCACAGGTCATCCATGGTTAGTTTGCGGAGCTTTTGCAGGGCATTGAGTTGACGAACTTGAGCAAAGGATATGTTGCGCATGACCGAAGCTGCCTGAGCTTGGCTTGAGCAGTCAAGATTGGCCAACACAAGGTAGATGTGAAGTAGGACACATAGGGCACTCTGCAATGGATTGACGCAGTTGTGAAGCAGACGGTAGATGCTGAGGGCACTGGCAAGCTGGAAGCGCGTATATCCAGAGGGATGAGTAGCCAGCAAGGGCAGCGCAAAGGAGGCAGCTTGGTTGAGAGTCATAGCCCACCCACTATAGAGACTAGCAGCGAGGATGACAAGAAAGGCGCTGGCAATGTGCGAGAAGGGGCTGGCTGGTCGTAGAGAGATGGCTTGTTTATCCCACGCAATAAAGTAAACTAGTGTAAGAGCCACAGCGGCATCGGCAGCTGGATAGGCCATAGTGCTGAGCAAAGAAGCAGCCTGTAACATTTGCCCAAAAATAGCAATTACTGGCCTTAAAAAGTGGTTCTTAAAAAATGGAGCAGAAACAAGAAGGATATTGGACCGAGGCAAATGTTGGAGACCACAGGGATATTTATTAAGGGCAGCACTCGCTGCTTCAAGCATTGAGCAAAAAAGGTGCATTAACTGTGGCCGCAGCACCGCTGCTTTCTTTTGAACACCTTTGAAAGACTTTGCCAACTCGGCTTCAAAGAAGCCTGGCACCTTTCATCAAAGGGCGCAATAAATTGCTCTTTTTTAGTGCTACATTTGAAAGGAAAAAGGAAACTACAGCAAGTTCAACAATATGTATGTGAATGCTTCGGCTACGATTACAAGTAATCTTGTTTCATGTGCTGAGCCACCACCTAATCGTTTGTTTCATGGGCTGCCCAAGCCACGAGCTTTCGCTTATTTCCTATTTCAAGTATCATTAGTAGATGAACATGGCTTGTAAAAAACACCAGTCTAAAAGGCTGTGCAAATATCCTCAATGGCCTTTTGATACAGCGGAATGAGTCGCGTATTGACCGATTTCGTGACAATAATCGCGGCCTGAAAGTTATTCGCCACCTTGATCTCCGAGTAGAACATGGATCCGTCGCACAGTTTGCTACTTGTGTAAAAGTGCGTTGCATTGCCGAACGAGCGCTGAGCAACAGTAAACACATTGTTCATATTCAGCTTGTTGCGCATATCCTCCATAGACGCAAATCGCAGGTTTTGTGCTGTGTGTGAGTTCTGCATGTTTTCCTGTATCTCCTTCCACATGCGCAAAAACATGCCCTGGTCGCTCTGCCCGCTCTCCTCCAAAAGTATGTGCAGCGAGTACTGCGTCTGGAAGTAGAATATCCCCGCCGCGCACTTTACCGCGATCTGGATGTTTGTCAAAGGATGCATCTCCATGGTTGGCCCGCCCGTCACAAGCGGCAGGCTGACTTCCACCGAGCTCATCGGCATCACCGTACCGGCGTTCAGCGACCCGCTGGGCGTTATGCCGTAAGTGTTCTTGTTGAACTGGATAGCAAAGTCACCAATTGATATGCTGCTCTTGTTGACAAACGACATCTCCATCTGAATGCTGCCATTCCGACGCGCAAACGTACCGAGAATTTCAAGTCCCTGTGTCTGCGCTGCATCAAGCAGTACCTTCTGGCTAGGAACATAGGGCACCGTGCCGCTTAAATTCGCAGCATTCCCGCCATTGCTACTGAAGGAATTCAGCATGCCTGTGTTGTACATTTTGGCGGCAAGTTCGTCGACTTCTCTGCTGAGTGCTGCGCTGCTGTTGGCCTTGCTGTGTGCGTGTGACGTTGTTGTGGGTGTAGGGTCGGACTCGGTATTTCTGATTATTGGTGGCGCTGAATTAGGTGTCAAATTCGAATTGTGGCTTTGGGCGAGCGGCGAAAATGGTGCAGAGTTGTTGAATGGGCTGGCAGAGTTTGCTCCAAAGAAGGCTGGCGTGGGAGAAAGCGCCGCAGGGAATGCAGAGGGTCTGAGGTGCACGCCAGAAACACCAGTGACAGGTGCACTAAGGCTAAAAGCAGCCGATTGTAGCTGCCTTTGCTGGAAAGCCTGCTGATGATGCTGCTGGAAAGGGTCCAGCTGAGAGCTGTCATTGGCTAGTTGCGAGCCAACGCTGAGAGCTCCGCTGCTAACGCCGCTCAAGTCAAACGACGATGTGAACTGACGCATCAAGTCTGGCATCGGCGACTGGTTGCCGCTAGGGCGGTTGAGCGATGTCGCCGATGTGGGCATGTTGCTCAGAGCGTCCAGACCCGCAGCATCAAAGGCGCTGCTGAGCACTTGTTGCGAGCTGGGCATCACCGACTGGCTAGTGGCACTAGTCCCAGTAATGCTGCTAGGGTCCATGCTGACTAGGTTCATTCCCGACAGCCCAAAGTTGGCATTGAAGCCGACCATGCCGCCCGAGTTGATCGCAGCGCCGCCATCGATGGCATCCTCGTCGTCCTCCATTGACATCAAGTCGATGAGCACAGCGTCATTGCCAGCCATAGGCCCGGGCGTGTAGTCGCTGATGTACGGGTTGCTCATACCGCCCACCGCACCGCTGCTAATGTCCAGCGCCGATGATGTGAGCTGAGTATTGCTACTGCGCGGCGTTGCCAGGGCTGGTGGCATGTCGGGTGCCTGAGGAGTGGCCGGCTTGGCCGCTGGCTGGCTCATTGCCGAGGAAATTGTGCGAGGCAGGCGCGAGACAGGCGGCGCCGCAATAGCCAGACGAGTAAGCGCAGGTGACATGCCCAAGAAGCGCTTTTTGGCAAAGGGGATAAACGTGGATGGCGGCTTGCGGTATATCGACGACAGCGTGCCAACTTGCAAGAGCAGCTCTTCTAGCAACGGCATATCGAGCTTTTCGCCCTCGGCAGTAATCTCGGGCTTGTCAGACAGAACCACTGTGCGAGCCATTTCTGGGTCTGTTGATAGCAGCCGCCAATAAATGAACCCGCGGTCGCGAATGTCGGGGCTGTCCACGTCCTCTGTCGCCCACTTTAGCACCTTGGGAACCAGGTCCTGGCCGGCTGTCGGGCGCATGATGAATAGCTTGACGATGGCCGTGAGCAGCGCCAACTGCACCTCTGAAGTGTCGTCCAAGAATGACTCCAAAAAGGTCCCGAGAACAACGTCCGAGTTGTCGATTCGGTCGGCGTACTGCCCGATAATCCAGATCATCGCTGCACGGGCCTCGGGCTCATCCAGGCTATCCAAGTTCTCGCACAGAGTGCCAATAATAGACTCGTAGCGATTCGGGTACTTTCTAAAAATATCGCGAATAACAACGATCGCCTCTTGCACGACGTAGTTGACTTTGGTCTGGATCAAGTCGAGCAATGCACGCACGCACCGATCAGCAGCCAGCTCGATCTTGATGGCTATGCGACCAATGGAGCGCACGGCCTTGCGCACAAAGTCGACATCAATCTCGGTTGCGTACTCGGCCAGCTCAGTAAGCACCACGCGTGCGTTTTCCTCTGTCGTCAGCGACAGTATAACTTCGAGCTTGGCGAGCTTGACGTAGATCGGGTCATCGTACTTGCAAAAAAAGGCGCGCAGCTGGTTCTGCAAGATAGTCGGCCAGCGCTGCAAGAGGAGCTGAATGTTGCGCAGCGTGATGTACTGGACCTCAGGGCCCGAGGCAAGCAGAGTGACCAGCGGCGGCGACAACTTGCGCAGAATAGGCTCAAGAGTCTCCACTTGCGACACGTAGTTCATCATATACGCAATGACCTTGATTGCGACAAGCACCACGCCTGAGTTTCCGTGCTGTAGCCGAGGCATGATACGCTCCATAATGGTCTCGGCATCGCTCGAGTCCTGGGGGACAACGTACATGAGCGACTCGAGAATGTATATCTGGCCCCACTCGTTGCACTCGTTCAGAGCCGTGATGAGCTTGTTGGCGATCTTCATGTTGAGCTTTAGCTTGATGTGCGGTGACCGCTCGGATATCTCTGTCAGCGCAGCCACTGCGTTGGCGACTACCGAGGGGTTGCCGTCAGCGAGCAAGTCCTTGAGCATATCGAGGAAGCGCTCTTCCTCAACGAGCGAGCGGTCAAACATGCTCAGCTTCAGCACAGCCATGGCGGCAGTCTTGCGCACATAGGGATCCCGGTCGCGCAAGCAATGCCGCAGAGGATCAATCAGGCTCTCGATGACACGCTCAACGTAAATGTAGCCCATTGTGCGAATAGCCATGGCCCGAACCAAGGGATTCGGGTCGTTGACATCGTCCTCAAAGCCATTTACAGCCAAGTTTGCTATTTCGGCGCGAGCGCGAGCGTAGTTTATCAGGAACAGGTACACCATCTTTTTCACTTCGAGGTCGGGGATGCCCATACAGGCGATGACTTCTTGGAACAAGGGCGACATGTCGTTTCCCATGGTCATGTTTGCCACGACCTTTTTCATGGCGACCTTCTTTCGCTGGTGCCGGGGGTCCTTCTTCTCCGAAGTCAGCTCTGCCCGCAAGTCATGCACCTTTCCTACAAAGTTAAAGTAGCCGAGCTATTGAGTGTGTTTGCTTGTACGTGCTACTGCTCAAGAGGACGCTGTCACACAAGCCCTTTTGCAAACAGCATCTTGAGCAATGCCAGAATCCCGAGTGTAGAATTGCAAGCAGCTCTCTTTTGTGCAAAGGTTCCCCTACGGCTACTTGCCTCGCTGAAAGAATTTTGCGTCCGACATTACGTAGTGTGCGACACTGCTGTCGCGAACAAGGTCAAAATGGAAAAGTAGGCAGAAAAGGAGAGACTGAAACGCAGAACGCCCACACTAGCAAATTAGAACGGACTAGCCAACTGATGAGCCAAAAAAACAAAAGCTAAAGGGGTTGCAAGCTGAAGAGGAGCAAGCACCAGGGCTAGATCCATCCGACGCTCCTCGAACAAAGGCCTGTGCGTGCGGGCTGCAGCTTTTGCCCGTAATTAGCTGATGCCACATGAAAGTGTCAAGACAGCAGGAAGCAGCGCCATAAATATTAAATTGCTGTCTTTTTCACATTCTACTTGCATACCATGGCTAACAGCAGCGTCGACCTGGTGTTTGAGGGGTTCGATACCACTGACGAGCTCGGCGACGTGCGCGCCGAAGTGCCCGAGGGGCTCCCCGACATACAAAACGACGAACTGATCAAGAGCGTGCTGACAAAGGGCGTGGACCTGCGGCAGTACTCGCGCCAGATCGAACAGGAGCTAAACGACCTTGAAGACGAGCAGCTAGCAAGCTACGAAGAGCATGAAAGCGCCTTGTTTGAACTTGACTCTGAGATTAGGAGCTGCGACGAGGTACTAGAGAACATGGAGCGGCTCTTGGTCAACTTCAAGTCGAGCTTGGGCGCTATAAACAACGACATACAGTCACTACAGAACGACTCTCTTTCGATGAGCGTAAGGCTAAAGAACCGGGTGGTAGCCGAAAAGCAGCTCGACAAGATCATCCAGGGCGTCGTCGTCCCGCCCGATGCCGTTCGCTTGATATGCAATGGCGAGGTCAACGAGCGGTACCTCGAGTGCCTGATCGAGGTCAACAAGCGGATCGCCTATATGCGGGTCCATAGCAAGCAACACAAGCGACTAAAGGCGTTTCAAGAGATCCAGCCCGAGCTCGACCGACTGTGCTTCAGGGCGTCGTTCAAGCTGCGCGAGTTCCTTTTGGAAAAGATCAACGTTCTACGGTCCCTAAACTCGAATGCACACGTGTTGCAGAGCTCGATATTCCTAAAGTACCGGTTCTTCAACCATTTTCTCATTGAGCGCCACCCAGAGGCAGCCGTCGAGGTGCGCGACAGCTACATCCACATCATGCGCCAGTACTACCTAGACCACTTTGAGACGTACCAGCGAGGACTGATGAAGCTCGAGCGCGCGGTAGCGGACAAGGCCGACGTCATTGGCATGGAGGAGTCGAACAAGCTCAGCCTGTTTGGCGCTGCAAAGCCCGTCGTTCGAGACAAAGCCAACGTGTTTAACCTTGGAGCCCGCGCCTCGTCTGCTCTAATCGAGAGCGAGGACAGCGGCCCGCGAGCCATAGTGCTGTCTATTGCCAGCGACGCCAATGAGAAATACACGTTTGAGGCGCTCTTCCGCAGCTACAGTCTGGCGTTAGTTGACAACGCAACGACAGAGTATGAGTTTATCATGCAGTTCTTTGTCAGTCCTAAGGCACGACAGCGGATCACTGGCTCCGACATGGCGCGCATGGTGTTTAGTCACATCTTTGATCCCAGCATGCGAGTCGGCGAACAGTTCCTCAAGACGTACCTAGAGACTACGTACGACGCGCTTGGTGTTCTTTTGTGCGTGCGTATCATGTCGCAGCTGGCCAGCGAGCTGCAGCGGCGGCAGGTGCCGGTTCTGGACTCGTATGTCAACTCTATGAATATGCTCCTGTGGCCGCGGTTCCAGGCCATTCTGGACGGCCATATCGAGAGCGCCAAGCGGCTGGCGTCGTACAAGGCAAAGTCCAAAATTGACACTCAGCCACCAGCCATTGTGCGGCGCTACGCCGAGCTGGCCTCATCCCTGCTCCGCCTCAACCAGGGATACAACACTCATGTGGTAGCGCTGAGCCTGGCGCGCTTGCGCACCGAGGTCCAGGCGTACCTAACGCATGTGGCTGATGGTAGCAGCGACAAGCATGCGTCGCTCGTGTTTCTCATAAACAGCTACGACCTGCTGCTCACTGTGCTCTACGAGAACGGGTTCAGCGAGCGCGAGGAGGAAGTAAGCAGCTGGAAGCAGGAGTTTGCGACGACCGTCATGGCGTTTGCAGAGTCCGAGCTGGAGAAGCACTTTGGGTACCTGAAGCTCTTCGTCATCGACGCTGAGCGACAGTCGGATATCGCTCAGATCAGCGCCGACGAGCTGGGCCGCACTGCCAGCGTGTTTAACGGCGAGTGGCGTGCTCAGATATCGGCCATCAATTCTTCGATCATTCAGAGCTTTTCCAACTTTCGGACTGGCACCGAGATCCTGCACGTAGTCTTGGGCCAGCTCATTATATATTACACGAGGTTCCACAGCCTCTACGACAAGCGCATTGCGCGACGGGCGGCGAGTGCTAGCGAGATATGCCAGCCCGTAGGCGTCCAAACAGTGATGGTCGACATTAAAAAGTACCGCAACAACTTTTAAGGCTAGCAGAGCGATTCGTTTTCATTTAAAGGGTAAAACAGAACTATCACTCTACGAGATAGCCGATGCGGCAAATGTGCTTGGCGAAAGGCAAAAAAAAGATTGAGAAGAAACGGGAAGGGGAAGAAATGTGGTTTGTGTTTCGTGGATAAATTTCAGCGCAACTAACGAGCGGTGCGCAGAACCCTATCGAGAGCGGCCTCGTACGAGGCCTCCTCGAGGTCGGTGGCCTGGACATCCTGGGCGACACCGATCAGAGACTTGCGCAGCGAGTCTTTGCTAGAAGCGTAGACCATCTTGTTCTTAATCTTCGCGGTATCTGGGGACCACGCATAGAACAGGATCTTGTTGCGGTCGCTCCCGTCCTTATGGTAAGCAAAGTCGTAGACTGCGTAACGGCACTCGTTCTCGGGCAGCATCTTAACAAAGGACTCGTAGATCTCCAACTCGGGCTTTTGGCTCAGCTTCTCCTTTGCCGCCTTCCGGGCCGCAAGCTTGGCATCCTTCTCCGCTGGGTTGACCTTCTCCATGTCCTCGTAGGGGCCCAAGGAGGTCGTGTCGACGATAATCGCCTTGTTGTCGTCGCTGATCTTAAACAGCACGAATTTATAGTCGTGGGTGACCTTTAGGTCCTGGAAGGCATTTTTACACTCGTCGTCAACCGTGATACCGCTGGACTACAATTCGAAAGAAAAGCGGGTTAGCTAGGCGCAGTCTGTTTGCGGAGAATTGGTCCAAGAGCTTAAAGAAAATAATTCCTCATCTGAAGGAATTTGTGTACGCGTGAACTGGTAAAAAAAGGCCAATCTCCAATCTATGAATGCTTACCATTTTGAAGATAAAAGTCTAGAGAATTTTTTGTATAGTTCTGAAGAGTGCTAAGAGAAAAAAGATGGTATTCAATTCAGATGAGGAGCAAGTCGGAAAAAAAAACCTGTTGATGGTGCTCTGTTGTCATCATGTTGTGGAGAAGCAGGCACTTAATCAGGAGTGGGGGGATTTGTATCGGATCCGCCCAATGATGTACTCGCCTGCAGAGTGAGCTCATATGGCTCCATGCGCTGCTGCGCCAGAGCCTTGCCATTACACAACAATGGCTGGCATCATGCGCTCTCGACCAGGTGAGGGCGGCTGCAGAACCAAAGCCTGAAGGCCTAGCTTTTTTTTCTCGCGCTCACCAGACCCCGCTGTACAGCCAAATTAAAGGCCTGCATGCTCTCTTCTCTTCCTGCCTCTCTCTTTCGCTAACGTTTTTCATTTTTTCTGTACTCTAGTTTCTTGCACTTTGTTTATCTTGCTGTCGATTTTTATTTTCCTCGTCTCGATATCGCTCGCACGACTCTATTTTTTTTCGGCGATTCCGAATTCTAACGCCGAACTTGGCACGACTGTTTTTTTTACCTCACGACCCCCTTTTCCCCCACACACAGCATAACACGCCTCCATCCTGGCGGACGCTGTCACATACAAAATGCCTATGGATAGCAGCTCCCAACAAGAGGACGACTTGCTGAACAACGAGATACTGGATCTAGGTGCCTTTAACCAGTTACTATCGATGGACGACGAGAACGACGAAGAGTACGAGTTCAGTCGCGACATTGTATACAACTACTTTGAACAGGCCATAGCGACATTTGCCGACATGGACAAGGCCCTGTAAGTACCTCGCTCCATCCAGATCATGTTTTGTGTGATTCGGGAACTAATCACCAAAAAAATTATGTAGGAAGGCCAAGGATTTGGCAAAGCTGTCGTCGCTGGGGCACTTTTTAAAGGGCAGTTCGGCAACAGTTGGCGTCAAAAAGGTGCAGGAATGCTGCAGACATATCCAGTGTCTGGGAAAGCTGCAGGGTGCAAATGGCGTCGGCTCGGTTGACGAAAAGGCGGCATTAGAGCTAATAGAGAAAGAGCTAAAGAGCGGCAAGCTCGAGTACAAAAAGGCCGAAGAGTTCTTGCGCTTCTTCTACGAGTCCGACCCAGTCGATGGTGACGAAGAGGAATAGACAGGAGGATCGCGAGCTTGATAGAGTAAGCATTCAGCCATGTGGATTCAAGCATGCATGTCAGGTGCTCAACTGGGACAAGCAGCGAAACATCAGATTGCCCCCTCCCTTCGTTCTCCCGATATATTCTTTTTCAGGTAATATTTTTTTTCGCACTTTTACACCAACGTTTTCGCAAAGAAGGAATAATAAAATGGCTGCTACCTCTCATTTGTTTGTTGGCCGTCTGCCACGCGAAATGAGCTCCGAGGACTTGGAAAAGATTTTTGCGTCTTACGGCAAGCTGTCGCGCTGCGATGTGAAGGTACGCGCCCAAGAACACCAGACAACACCTGTGTGCCGCTATTAGCGAGCTAACTGCTAATTTGTTTATTATTATTTTTTTTTCACTGCAATCCGTGTCTCTTGTCCTATTTGCTATTTTGTAGCGCGGTGCCAGTCTAGGTATGCATGCACGCAGACGCTCTTTTGCTTTGTGAGCGAGTTTGTGCTAGGCTAGCACTAATATCTCGTCGCATTCCCTTACTGTAGGCTATGGCTTTGTCGAGTTTGACGAGATCCGTGATGCCGAGATGGCGCTGAAGGAGTGCAACGGCATGAATGTCCGCGGCGAGCGCATGGTGGTCGAGTTTGCCAAGGGCCCCGCCAGGAGGCGCGATGACAACAGCTGCTTCCGCTGTGGCCAGGAGGGTATGTAAATGGGCCGACAACAGCGTCCCTGGCGAGGTGCAGCCGCTAACTCAAACTTGCTGTGCTATGATTCAACTTAGGTCACTGGTCCAGGGACTGTCCCGATCCTCGTCGTGGTGGGCGTAGCCGTAGCCCGCGCAGGTATGTACCGGCTCCAGTCGTCCCAACGATGCCTCTGTTTTGTCTCTGCCGTCCACTCGCTGTCACTGCCCCCTCCTCTAGCCTCTGCCTGTTCGCCGAAGTACCGAAAATAACCATGATTCATGTCAAGTAAACCTAAACATCCCCTTACCGTCGCCAATCACCCATCCCTTTCCCCTCTTCTACCTTTTATATTAGCTTCGGCGGCGGCAACAGCAGGAACCGTCAGCGCTCGCGCTCCCGCGATCGCGGAGACCGCCGCGACCAGCGCGGTGGCGATCGTCACCGCCCGTCGCACCACGGCTCGGGCGGCTACTCTCGGTCCCGCTCGCGTGGCCGTGACGGGCGCGACAGCAGGCCTCACCACGACTCGCACAGGTCAGGCGGGGGTTACTCGCGCCGCAACCACTCGCGTAGCGCTTCCAAGTCGCCTGGTCCCCGTGGCCACCGCGGCAACGGTGACGGTGGGCGCAGGCCTCTGGGGGCTAGGTCGCGCTCTCCCCCGGCTAGAGGCCAGAGGGGCGACCGCTACCCCGGGCCCAAGGACTTTGAGAGGAGGTCTGCTGACAGCGCCATTGGCGAGGATACCTTCCGCAGATAAAAGCTCGCTGACAAAGTCACCGGCAAACGCCCCAGTCATGGCAAATGGCCTTGCTTTCTTTTTTCAAACCTTGGCTTTAATAATTCGGCTTTACTCGCTGGCAATACAAAGTCGCTTCTAATGCTCAACTACAGCCCCCCTAGCTAGGCGCTCTGAGCGATCCGGGACGCCTGCATCATCATGTCCAGCAGCTGGAGCTGCTCATCGGCTCCATCACTCAGCGCCTTGTCCACAGCAGCCATCACCAACGCGATCTTTGCCTTTTGCAGCGACCCGAGCTGCTGGTCCTCCATAGCCCGGTCATGAAGCTGCGCAAGAACTTGCGAGGCCGGGTAGCCGCTATAGATAAGCTCGTCAACAACAGTCCTCAGCGCACCAGAATCAGCAGAGCTCCAGGCCACGCGCAAGCTCTCAATGACGGCAGCAGGCACGACGCCAGCCAGCTCAGCCACCATGTCAGCATCCAGGGCGCCATCGCCGCCATGCACCATGCGCGCAGCGCTCTGCAGCGACATGATAGCGCGCCGCAAATCGCCCGCCGCGCAGTCCACCAGGGCGCCCACAGCGCCCTCCCGGCACCTGACGGCCTCCAGCTGGGTGATATGCTCGACGCGGGCCACGGCCTGATCGCGAGGCAGGCTCTTGAACCGGAACTTTGTGCAGCGGCTAGCCAGCGGCTCGATAATGCGGCTAACGTAGTTGCAGATCAGGCAGAACCTAGTTATTCTCGAGTACTTTTCGATAATACGCCGAAGCGCCGCCTGCGCATCGCTAGTCATGGAATCCGCCTCATCCAGGATCACCATCTTGTACGGCGGCGACGGGTACCGCGGGTCGGCCTGGCTGACTACCGCCCGCGCAAACGTCTTGACTTTCTCGCGCACCACCGATATTCCTCGCTCGTCCGACGCGTTGAGCTCGAGAACCCGCGTCTTGGCCGCCTCGGGCCCGTACATGTCCCGCGTCAGCGCCAGGACTGTCGATGTCTTGCCCGTCCCAGGCGGCCCGTAGAACAAGAGGTGGGGCAGGTTCTTGGTCTCGAGGCTCTTGCGCAACACCTGCACCACCTCCTCCTGCGCCGTAATGTCGTCGATGTTCCTGGGCCGGTACTTCTCAACCCACGGAACCAGACGCTCGTCGTGCTTGGCCGCCTCTGCCGCCTTTCCATTTCTTGCCGAGGCCGACGACTGATCGGTCTTGGGCTTTCCAAAGAAATCCATCGTTGAAAAAAAAAAAAAAAAAAAGTGCTGGAAATTGAAGAAACAAAACAGAAATTAAATTGGTAAAGCAGAGTCCATTCATTTGCTGCGCGAAAGCGCCATCCCCCCTCAATTGCTGACGCGTTCACACAATCAGCGCTTGATAAGATCCAAGAATGTGCTCAAACGACCTTGTACGGATTAAGGATGTGATTCGGGTCAAACAGGTCCTTGACACGCCTCATATAGGCAATCATCTCCGGCGACTTTGAGTAGCGCAGGTAGTCGCGCTTCATCAGGCCAACGCCATGCTCAGCCGATATCGAGCCGCGGTGGGAGGCGACCCACTCATACACATACGGCTCAAAGATCTCCGTGACCCGGTCCTCGAACCGCTCCGCCACGACATTGAGGTGCAAGTTGCCGTCGCCAATATGCCCATACCCGCAGACCAGCTTGACCGGGCGCGTCATGTCTCCAGGCCTATACAAGCTGGCCTTCTCCAAGCGTCGGGCAATATCGCCGACAATATCGTAGAGAACCGGTATCGGGATAGAGACATCGTATTTATAAGTAGACCCGGTCCTGCCCAGCGACTCTGGGATGCCCTCGCGCATCGACCACATGCGCGCGATCTGCGAGTCGTCCTGCGCCAACGCGCCGTCCTCCGCAATGCCCTCCTCCATGAGCTCCTCCAGCAGCGCGCCCAACTTCTCGTCGTCATGCTCCTTATTCGACCCGCTAGTCTCAATAAGCACGTAGAACGGGAACTCCGCCCCCAGCGGGCTCTTCAGCTCATGGTGCTTGAGCACCGCCCCCATACAGTTGGCATCCCAGAACTCGTACGCACTAAGCACCTCGCCACACCGCCTCCTAGCGAGCTTGAACGCCCTCTGCACGCACTCATACGTTGGCACGCCCAGGACCGCCACATTAACCGCCGACGGTTGCTGCGGCGTAGCAACCGACACCCCCGTAATCACCCCCAGCGTCCCCTCCGACCCAATAAACATCTGCTTCAGATCATACCCCGTGTTGTCCTTGCGCAGCGTACTAAGGTTATCCAGAACCGTGCCATCCGGCAGCACCACCTCCAGGCCGAGCACCGATCCGTGAAGCGAGCCATACCGCAAGAACCGAATGCCCCCAGCATTCGCAGCCACATTGCCGCCAATATGGCAGCTCCCCTTAGCGCCCAAGTCCAGGGGCATAACATGGCCCCGCTCCCCCACATAGTTGCCAAGCTCCTCGAGCACACATCCAGCATCACACACCAAAATGCCAGACAGCTCGTCGTAGCTCCGGATCTTGTTCATGTTACGCAAGCTCAGCACCACCTCATCGTGCACCGGAACACTGCCGCCAACAAGCCCCGTGTTGCCGCCCTGTGGAACCACCGCTATGTGGTGCGCGTTGCAGTATTGCAGGATCCGAGACACCTGCTCTGCCGTCTTGGGCCGCAGCACCAGCTGTGATTCGCCCCGGTACTTGTTGAGCCAGTCCGCGTTAAACCCCTCCAGCTCTATCGCGTCAGCTGTGCCGCCCACTTGGGCTGTCGCCAATATCGTCTCGCTGGGCACAATGGTTTTGAAGAAGGCAAGGTCGTCTTTAGTCAGTCTCTTAAACGCCTCATTGCGGGCTGGTTTGTGGTAGCTCGCCCGGCAACCAAGCCCAGAGGCTGGAAACAGGGTCCTGGCGCGTGGAGCACCAGCAGCAGCACGGGCGGTGCTGGCAAGCTGCTTGGCTGGTAAATAGCGACTTTTGATGGACGCAAACATTGAAATGCGAGTATTGAATTTAGTAGTGCTACGCAAAGATTGCAGAGAACAAGAGATAGAGAGCTGTGAGTATCAAAATCCCAAGCCAGTCACAGCAAAGTGGGAGGAGGCAAATCGATCACTCCACTATTGATCATCGTACGCTGGTAGCTTATATTACAAAGTTTTGGATAGACGAGCGGGAAGAGAAAAGAGCGAATTCTACTTGTCAGCGACGATCGGGCGAGTCCTCCAAGTCGGTGACAACGGCAACGACGACTGTGATGTCATCGCGCTTGCCTCCTTGGTAGTAAAGGCCCTCTTGCATGGCGCGCATCTGGAACGGGCTCTCCGTGTACCGAGTGTCCTCGCTCACCAGCTTCGCGCGTTTGGCGATGGCCAGACTGATAGCATGCGGGTCGATGTGGAACTGGGGCAGCGAGAGCTTGGGCGCCCCAGCAACAACCTTTGTTGTACTGCTAGGAGCCACCTCTACCGCCTTGTCGGGGCCACCATTCCGGCACAGGGCCTCAAGACGGTCGCCAGACTGCTGGGACTCGTACCACAGCGAATCAGTGCTATACTTGAGCTCTGGCTGGCCCTCGGAGCGCATGGCCGGCGGCAAGTGTTGGTTAACCTCCTCTAGAATATCCTCGTCAAACAAGTTGTCAAACACACCGTCCGAGCCAACGATAATAACATCTCCCTTTTGGATCTTTAGCCGGAAAACCTGCGCGTCAGAGGGCCTGTCCGAGTGCGCCTCAGTTCCCAGCTGGTAGGGGTAGTTGAACGAGTGCTGCTGCTCCTCGGTGCGGTAGACCATATCGCCCTGGCGAACTACGGTCAGACCACAGTCGCCAAGGTTGGCCACTCGCAGCTCGTCGCCACGCAGTATCACCACGCAGGCAGTCGATGACCCGCGCATCGCGAGCGCCTCCATTTCCCCAAGCGTAAACTCGTATGCACGGCGCAAAATGTCCACCGGTGCAGCATCGTAGTAGTGCGAGAACATCTCGTCGTCAATGTCCTCGTAGCGCTGGATCTCCAAGCTGACATGGTGCATCAGCCGCCGCGCAAACAGCGACGGGTCAGCATCCTTCACGCCCGCCCATCCGCCGACGCCATCGGCAATGCCCAGTGCATCGGTGCGGTGGAAAAACGCGTCTTCGCCAGCACTCGTAGCCATCTCCTCTTCCGGCAGATCAACAGCCGCAACGTCCCTCCCGCCGCCACTCTGCTCTAGCTTGCTGCCCTTGGCTGTCACTGCCGCCGCCCGCTTAGCTAGCGGGATGCGGTTCTCGAACTTCGGGATACCAGTGGCAGCGTGAGAAAACATGTAGTTTTTTGGAGCGCGCAGTCGCTGCGCATTGCCGCCTCCATCGGAGCGCCTTGGTAGTAGTGGAGCTGCCTTGCCGTACCGCTGCAGCGGTGCAATGGCAGAGGTAGCGTCGGACTGTAGCAGTTGCGCAGAGAGTGCCGCTGTATCAGTCATCGGCGATGCGCCGTCCTCGTCGCCCTCAAACGGCACACCGGGCTGCCTGTTAAGGGATATGGAGTGGAACTTGCGTGCAGAGGTGCCTAGACCCGCAGGCATAATGACACCTGATGGAACGCTGCCATGCGCGGTGTGCTGCCCAAATAGAAACAAGCTGGCAGGTATAGCAGGTATCGTAAAGGGGAACGATGCGTTCAGCGTTGGAAACTCCCAGCTCGTCGGCGGGCGCCACATGGACCATCTTCGCCGCCTGATGTAGACGGGGCTTCGTCCCCGCACGCCTCCGCTTCCCGCAGCAGCAGAAGCAGTGTCTTCTGCGGGAATTGGCCTGGTGGAGGGCCCTGTGGCCCGGGTTTGTACACCGCTAGATGCCACATCTCTTGGTGGGCTATCTGCCGGCGCCGGTCGTCGGCTGCGCCTTTCTTGCAGCCTCCTCGATATCCGGGACGACCAGGTTCCCTGCTCTGCCACTCGGCTAGCTTCCTGTGCTGCTGGCAAAACCAAAGGCGGCGCGCGAAGTGAGCGCATCGACGTAGACAGAGCCTGGCTTGCCAGTCGCCGCATCGCTGCCCGGGCACTAGCATCCTTGGTCAGTCGCAGCAGCATCCATGAAAAATGTGTAGAGTCAGCCCCCATCAGCACAACTCTCCAGCAGGCTGGTCAGGCTAAGAAGGGCAAGGCAAAGAATTTCTGGGAGCAAAGCCAGGAAATAAAAAATACTGGGTGAATTGAGTAGCGGTAAACCCGAAAAATAAAAGATAAAGCTAGATGGGAGAGAAAAAATAGAGAAGAGGCAAGCTTCGGCTAAAGCCCGTTCTTTCTCAGGCGCATGTGTTCGTGGCTGACCAGCGCCCAGCCAATGAAGCAGACACCTGGGATACAATGATCGGGGAGCTGCGGCAAGTCACGAGGCTCAAATTAGCGCACGCAAGGTAAATATGCCCGTGCTCACAGAGTTCATTCTCCGCCTGCTGGCTCCTCCTTGTCATCGAGGAGACTACGGAGAATCTCAATAAGCCTCTCCAGCCCAGACACATAGAGCTCGTCGTAGCCCTGACCAGGCACCCAGTGCGAGTGCGCAAAGTCAATGGCCTTGACGTCAAGTAGTCCATCACTGCTCTCTTCGTCCTCATCAGCATCGTCGCTGCTGTCGTTATCACCAGAATTGACCTCGCTGTTGTGCCAGTCTCCAGAAACAAACCGGTCATATCTGGCCTTGCTGGCATCATAGATGAATAGTAGCGAGCTGGAATACATCCTAGTCTCCACACTCCGAATGACTGCTGCCAGATCCTCGACTTCTAAGATAAACTGTTTGATCACAAATTGGCGGTACTCGGCAGAGACCGTAGAGTCTGCCGCAGAGAAATACATTGCAAAGGCGTCTCTAATCGTCTCTGCTGTCAGGTTGGCAAACCATTCGCGGGGCTGCCCAGCGGCCCCTGGCACCAGCATGCCGCAAATACGCACGCCTAGCGAGCCCGTCGTTGATTCCTGTGCCTTCCTCAGCATCTTTGCAGCCTTTTCAGGCGTGGCGTCAATGTCATGTATCCGCGTGCCTATCTTGACGTCCATAATACAGGGGTTCTTGTATCCGGCTGCCAGATTCTCCAAGCAGATGTAGCTGGGACCAACTGTAGTGCTATCGCCATCGTCAGTCCCACCAACCTGTTGCTGCAGGGAGCCATAGTACTCTGGGATAAACGCTTTGAACTCGGTGCATTGTGTCGCGGCCTCGTAGAACTCTTGCTCGCGCTGGATCAGCGGTTTGGCGATCACCTTGCCATCTCCAACACGCATAACGCTGCCATGCCCAGCCACCTGGTGCTCAAGCAACTCGAACTGAGTCTCACTTGGAGCTGTGCCCTCCGCGTGGTCCGCCATGCTTTAGGGCTACTAAATTAAAAAAAAGGGCAAATTTGGTGCAACAGACAAAATTAAAAACGAAAATGCAAATGCAAATTTCAAAGGAGAAAAGGCCAAGCTAGGAAGGAAAAAAAGGAGAACCGAAAAAGGGTCCTCATGTAGAGTAGCCTCAACTAGGTAGATCAGTCCGTGTTGCATGCAGCGTCTCCTCTTCCTTCAGTCAAGCAGCAGCGCGTGTTTGCTACCTTTCTAGTATCTGTTTATGTGCCAGTCAGCATTTCCGCCATTGCTTCTTGCTGCTTGCAAACGCCAAAGATGCCTTTCCTCAAAGGTATATTATGCTAGTGCCACAAAGCCATCTGTGAACATTGGCAAAAGAGAACCTGTCAAGCAAGCTCTTAAAAGCGGGCTTCGCCAAATGCAGAAATGTGCTATCGATTTGCTTTGTCGCCTCATTGAACAAAACACATGCTTTGGCATTTTACGCAGTCTTTTCCAAGCCCATCTTTTGGTAGAAGACGAGCGCATCCGTAGGTTGCAGGATACCGAATGCATTTCTTCTTCACTACTTTCATATCTATTGCTATTCGTGTAATTATTTTGTGTCAATCCCTTCTCTTGTGTATATTACTCTATCTAGTCAGCGCTATCGCATCACCACTTGCTAATCATGACTGGAGCTCTGTCGCCATTCCAAACCCTGCCTTGGAACATCGTGAATACCATTATCAAGCACACAATAACCGAGGAGTACCAAGTAGAAATCGTTCTTCGTAAGATCAGTAAGCAAAAGTGTCCATACAATGAGCTCCTCTCCATATGCCACATCTGGCGCCAGCTGGTCCTTGAACGCCTTTGGAAAAAGTACTTTCTCAATATTAGTACAGAGTACAACAAGGTGTTCGTGAATAACCCACTGTGGAGAGAGAGCTGCTTACCACCACGCAACCAAGCAGCTCTGGTTAGAGACGTTGAAATACAAACGTCACTGTCCGGAATACTAACTGGTGCTGCTTGCAGCTTGTTGGCAAAATCGGAGGTCAATTCGGCTGTGATGCCATCTGCCCACCGCCTAGTTCTGAATGTTCTATATGCCCAGGCAGACTTTGAAGTTGAACAGCCCGAGGCAATTACAAATGCACTTGGATTTATTCAGCGACTAAAATCCCTGGCACCGGCTTTAAACCAGGTGCGTGTCTTTCTTTCGGATGACATGAAGGCGCGCTTGCAATATGAATCAGCTCTAAGCGTGCTTTTGAGCTCACTGTATGGCGTATCTCATCGCTCTACTCTTCATTTGGGCAAGAATGGCATTGCGACAGCAAACTTCCTCAACAACATTACTGAGCTCTCTTCTCTTTCGCTGTGTTGGGGCAGCCACGTATTGCTGCATGCAAAGCTAATCCATCAAAGCTCAAAGACGCTTCAGAAGCTTGTAATCAACTATGCCCACCTAAACTCCGTGACTAGACTATTCCGTACCGAGCAAGGGGAAGGCGTTATATACCCCAACATGCAATTCTTGACGCTGACTGACCGCTGTATATTGGTCCCATCCGAGCTGCCTTGCACTGCGCGTGTTGCACCATTCCCGAACCTGGTGTCACTCAGAGTGGATATGCTTTATCCATTCGGCGATGACGTGATGTTCCGGGGAAACAGCGCCACTCTGCAATTCATGGAAGTGACTCCCGACCCAGTGCTTTTAACAACCCTGCACAACTACAAAGTTTTTGATGAGGGAAAGTACAAGGCGCTGCGCCACTTGTGTTTTAATCAAGTGGTAAACGAGTCTATTGACACGACGGCGCCAGCTCCTATGATGGCTAAATTCTTGGGCAAACTGGCTGAACCAGTGCAGACGATGAGCCTGAATATTAGCATTGAAGCCAAAGACCTAGTCGCTATGGTGGCAGCCAACAAGCAAGGATTCCACAACCTTCAAATCCTAAAAGCGCGCTCAGCACAAATGTCACTGTTTGACATGCTCTGTCTATTGAAGGGGCTCCCATCTCTTGCCACAATTGATTGCAGCGTCGCCGACATGGGTTCTGAGCTTGACCACATTGCTCCGGAAAAGTTGCCCGACTATGTTGTGTCAAACTACAACAATATAGGCAAGCACTTTCAAACGTGGCGTGCGGATTTTAGCAGAGGCTCAAACTACAGCAGAATGACAGTCTATTCTATGCTCCTGGCCATGGTGTGTCTCAAGTTTACCAAGGTCGAATCACCGCACATGGGTGTTTCGAGTTTTTGCGAGGATATATCAAAGGCGCTTCGCAGTGGTGCTTTTCATAAATACGCCCTGCATCTCAACAAGCTCTTGGAATTGGCAAAGTAGCCTGGCGAGTTGTATTGTTTATAAAGAAATCACTCATCAAACCCCATCTAGTTTGTGGAGCACTGTAGTGCACTTTTCTGTTGTTGGCAACAAGTGAGAAAAAATACACTCCGCCATTACAACAGCGAGTGCAACCATGCTTGCTCAGAAGCTTCGAGTGCTTCTTTCCAGAAAGCTCACCCGACTAGCATGCCTTACATATGTGGCTGCTTCCTTTCAGCAGAGAAAATCGGGCAGCGCCTAGTCATACTCTTTCTTTGCCTTAAAGAACCCACCCAACATTACGTACATTTTTTTGCTAAGGGTGTGCTTGCCAACAAAGAAAGCGTGCGGCCTTCACCTAATCGGGTTACCCCTCCAGCAAGAGGTGTTGTCCATTTTAGCTATAAAAGCCAGGCTGTTGCTGCCCCCATTTTCCACTTCCAAACTATACACCATAAACATTTTCTCCTCTTAATACTCAACCTTTGTTGATTAACTGCTGCTACCAACAATGGTTGCAAACGAGGCAAATTGTCTTTTTTTTAGGCATGACAATGGCGAAATAACCCGAGTTTCCAAGGAGAGTCTTTCTCTATCGGGCACGTTGGAATACCCGGAGTCGGAGTATGGTAAGGATGATGGTCCATTAATTGAGGGCAGTATAGTCCTAGGAAAGGATGGATAGAAAGAGCAAAAAAGTGAAGACAGTGGTTGTGTGAATACAGATGGCAAATGCATGGACTATGTTCTTCAGGGAGCTAATCGCGAGCTACAATTTGTTAAAGACATGAATGAGACGGATTACCAAGCATTTTACAAACGCATCGATGAAGCGGCAAAGAGGAATTTGAAAGACAATCCAGACTCTGGCAAGTGCTAAGCCAACTTTGGCAGGTTTCATTAGCTGGGTCAAGAAATCATTGGTGGCCTGGAATACGACGATTAGCAGGTTGTCCAGTCACTAGGTTCTTTTTCATACAGAAAGAGGGTCTTTTGGACGTAATTTCCCTTCATCTTATAAATAAATCCATAAAGCATATTAGTCAAGTGCCAGATGAAAAGGCCACATAAAACGAGGCACTAGTTATTCCAAGTTACTTGCTATCCGGCTTGTCTTTGTTCTTTGAGTTGTCAGTGTTGTTCTTTGCCGAATCTGATCCCAGTGCGCTCTGAAGTGCAGGGTCGTTGGGATCTACGCCCGGAAGCGACCCAATGAGGGAGGCCACCAAGTCGTCGTTGGCCATCGCATCACCCGCTGAGCCTGAAGCACTCTCCTGCTGGCTCTCCATCAGCGACATTTGGATAGCACGCCGGATCTGTTCATCCTCGTCCAAGTCCTCCATGACAGCATCACCGTCGTCGCCAGCTCTCTGTTGAGCAGAGCCACTGGACTCACCGCCAGCTTGCGCCGCAGCACCTCTACGCTGCCGCTCCTCCTCCTCTTGCAACGACATACGCAGAGCCAGGGCCAACTCAGGATCCATATCGGCGTCCACGCCAAAGTCAAATTCACCACCAGCGCCGCCACTGCCGCCAGCACCGACAATGGGCGATGCCCTGATTTGCTCACTCAGCACGTGTGGGCCAGGCGGGATGGTGACCAGGTGAGAGGATTCGTTGTTGTTGGCAGCCTCAACAAAGGCGGCTAGCTTGGCTTCGTTTGCTGCGTGCTCGCCAAAGTTTACCACATCGATGGAAACACCGTTCTTCTTTAGCTTCTTGCCTAGCTTTACCAATGCCTTTTCGTCTGCGTCGATAGGGCTGGCTGTAAAGGCAATAATCCTCTGCTTCTGGTATTTGTTGGCGCGGTGTTTCAGGACCAGCTAAGTAAGAGATACCAAATACAAAGTTAGCAGGCGCCAAACCACAAACCAGATCACGGATCTCTAGTAACAGCGGCCCTTACATGAGGCTTACCTGTGCAATCTGAATCCCCGTGTCGAAATGCGACTCACTGCGAACACCCAGTCCGTACATTCCCTTGAGTAGCACGCCCAAATCAGCAGTCAGCGAGACTAGCACTTCGGGCGTCTCGCCCGCATTGGCAATTACGCCGACCGTGTTTTCAGGATTGTCGTTTGTCTTGATGCTAAACAGGTAGTGGACCGAGTCAATCTGTGCCTGGAATCTGCTGGGCGTGTAGTCGCCATTGCGCGACCACTCGGAATTGTCGATTATAAGAACTGTCGCCTCGAGCACCATGGCTTCCCCTTAGAAAAATGTATATAGAGTAGAGTAGAGTAGAGTAGAGTAGGGTGGTGGTAATTTTGAATGCTGCTGAGCGCAGAGAAACGGAAGAGCACAAGCGCAAGAGTGCTTGCGTATACCCTCCAGAGATCACACAATCAGATCACGGATATTTATCATGCACAACATATAATTGTGTGGCAAAGTGTATGTATAATGTCGCTCATAGAGTATCTTGCAAAGCACAGAGCAAAGTTTTAAAGCAAACAGTTTACGAACGGGGCTTCTCCTTCTTCTCCTTGTACAGGGCAAAGAGGGAAACACCAGAGACCTTGACAATCTTGAAGCGGACTCCGGGAATATCACCGACGGCACGGCCCTTGCGGCCAAAGCCAGAGATGAGGACCTCGTCGTTCTCATCGACAAAGTTGAGGCAACCGTCATTGGGCACAAAGGCGGTGATCTTCTTGCCGTTCTTGATGAGCTGGCAACGGACACACTTGCGGATAGCAGAGTTGGGCTGCTTGGCCTCAACACCGATCTTCTCAAGGACAATGCCCTTGGCGTGGGACGAGCCACCAAAAGGCGACGACTTGAAGGCGGTGCCAAGAGCGCGCTTCTTGTAGCCCTTGTCGGCCCAGCGCTGCTCACGGCGGTGAGTGCGCAGCTTGCGTGCGGCGTTAAGACCTCTGGGATGACCCTTACCTAGAGCGAATTAAAAAAGGGTGCAGAGTACAAATTGGGAGTTAGTTTCGCTGCCATTGCCAATGCGTGGTTGATCGCCAAGCTCTCGTCCGGTAAAAGAACTGCCAAATTCGAATTTCAAAATGGTTCCGCAAATGTCGAAATTAAAGATTCTGGCCGACTATAGTTTATTTGGGCGTGTAGCGAATCCATCGGCTAAACGTGTCGCATCCATCGCCGAGCTGGAGTATCCATCGATAAAAAAGCTCAACTTACCCATTGTAATAAATTTTTAATGATAATTTCGATGAGCTAGTTCAGGAAGGAGGTTTTGCCTCGCCCACATATTCGACCTATGCGCTTCACTTCTGTCAGGCTAGATCCAGATCGACTTGATCCAGAATAATTAAATCATTTTCCTGGTAGCTTTTTTTTTTCTGGCCCAAACATTACAGGTTGCCAGACCCTTTTTGGCTGGTTGTCTGTGTATGTGGAGGTTTCCTTTCCTTACGGCGATTCCAAACTTTGTCCCCCTTTTTTGCTTCTATTCTTTGAAGGCAACGCATTTTGGTGCAATTTGCCTACCAGTCCTGTTAGCCACCTATAGAGCCATTACCGTATAGAGCCCGTCGCTCCTAATTCCTAATGGACCTGCACACGCTCGTTAGTCTGTTCGACTCTACTCTGCATCCCGAGCCTGAGGTTCGCCAGGCCGCTGAGCAGCAGCTCCAGAATGTAAGTATATTACAGCCACGTGAATATGTGTGACACTTGTCTGAGCTGTGTGTATGCGATGGCCTTGTACTCACAACTCTTGTGTTCCTCTGCCAATGCCCGTAGCTCGAGTCCCAGGATGGTTTCCTAGCCATACTGCTGCAGATGATCATTGCGGCTGATATTCCCATTGGCACAAAGCAATCCGTGTCGATCTACTTTAAGAACCGCATCCGCCGCTCTTGGTCTGGCACTCAGCGTGCCCTTGAGCAGTATGCCCCGATTAGCGAGGCTGACCGCACAGTAACAAAGGAAAACATCCTCCTTGCCATCTACTCGTCGCCTCAGGCCATTAAGCTGCAGTTGACCGAGTGCCTGGGGGTTGCCCTAAAGTATGACTTCCCCGAGCAGTGGCCTCAGCTCATGGGCCAAGTCAAAGAATTTTTACATGCGCCCGATGCCCAAAAAGTCTATACCGGGCTGTTAGCGTTGCTCGAAGTTGTCCGGCTGTACCGCTACGCCACCAGCAAGCGCGACCTCATTGACAACATTGCTTTGGAGCTGTTGCCTCAACTGCAAAAGATTGCTGATGATGCAGTATCCTCGGACGACGAATTGGCGATGCGCTTGACATGGATCTCGTTCAAGGTGTACTATAACTGCATCCAAACGGGCATTCCGCCGTCATTCAAGGCGCCCGACCAGCTCGTTGCGTGGGGAACCAGCTTTATCAAGATGATTGAGAAGCCCGTCGCTTTTGACAAGGAGACCATGGACGAAAGCTCTGCCAAGGAGCCCGTGTGGAAGGCCAAAAAGTGGGCTTTCCGCAGCATCAACCGACTCTACGCGCGTTACGGCAACCCGGCATTGCTCCCCTCATCGGACTCTAAGAAGAACATGCCGTTTGCCAAGCTGTTTACGGCCAACTTTTTACCTCAGCTCGTGCAAGTGTACCTTAAGCAGGTGGAGGGATATGCCACTGGCCAGATATGGATGTCTCTGCGCGTTCGCAGCTTGGTAGCGATGTTCTTGTCGGATTGTGTCAAGGAGAAGTCGTCGTGGAAGCTGGTCAAGCCTCACACGGAGGGCATTGTGTCGCACTTTATCTTCCCCCAGATGTGCTTCAGCCGGGCCGACCAGGAGCTCTGGGAGGACAACCCTGTCGAGTACGTTCAAAAGAGGATTGACCCTCTGGACGACTTTGGCTCCCCACACGTGGCAGCATCCAGCTTGCTCATCGATCTGGCAGTGGACCGCAAAAAGTCTACGCTCAGCTTTATCCTGGGCTTTATCAACAACGTGCTGACAACGTACGCCCAGAGCCCTGCTGAGGCACGCGATCCACGCGCCAAGGACGGCGCTCTGAACATGATGGGTGCTCTATGCGGCGGCTTGTGCTCGCGCAAGTCGCTGATCTTTGACACCCTGCCAGACTTTTTGCTTACCCATGTCTTGCCCGAGTTTAAGAGCCAGCTGGGCTTCCTGCGTGCCCGGGCGCTGGACACGTACTGCCGCTACAGCTCTGTTCAGTTCCAGGACAAGCAGGTTCTGGGCAGCATCTTTGAGTCGGTGTTCAGCTTGCTCAGCGACCCCGAGCTTCCCGTACGTGTCCATGCCGCGCTTGCTCTGCAGCCCATGATTGAGAACGAAGACGTGCGCGATGCGCTGTCCAGCCACTTGCCTCAGGTCATGCAAATGTTTCTCAACTTGACCAACGAGATCGACTCGGACACTATCTCACCCGTCATCGAGGAGTTTGTTGAGGTCTTTGCCGACCGCATGGAGCCATTCGCCGTCCAGCTCGCTCAGCAGCTGTGCGACACGTTTATGCGCGTCATGAGCGACGCCGTGTCCAAGGCACCGGAGATCACCAGCGCCAACTTGGACGACATCAGCGACAAGACCATGGCTGCCATGGGCGTGCTCAAGACGCTGGGCACGCTAGTGCTCAACTTAGAGGGCAGCCCCGAAGTTGTGTACAACTTGGAAGAGGTCCTTTTCCCCATTGTGCGCTTTGTTCTCGAGCAGCGCCTGGTCGACCTGTACGACGAGGTGTTTGAGATTCTGGACTGCTGCATGTTCGCCGTCAAGGCCGTGTCGGTCAACGCCTGGGGCTTGTTTGAATCGATCTACACTTGCTTTACGAACGACGGCATCGACTTTATCGAGGAGATGCTGCCGTCTCTGGACAACTACGTCTCGTATGGCACCGATGTGGTTACCTCTAACAGCGAGGTGCAGGCGCGCCTGTTTAACATTATCGAGACCGTCATGAAGTCCGAACGCGTGGGCGAGAACGACCGTGTGTGCGCTTGCAAGCTCATGGAGGCTATTATGCTTCATGGGCGCAACAAGATTGACGGCATGATCCCTGGCTTCATTAGCTTGGCTGCTGCCTATCTGCTGTCCAGCGACGCCATTGAGACGTCACACTTTCTTGTTTACACACTGGAGGTCGTGCTCAACGCCTTGCACTACAACCCCTCGATTGCGCTTACCGTTTTGGAGCAGTACAAGTGGACCGAGGGGATCTTTACTCGCCTCTTGCAGAACGCCAACAAGTTTGCTCGCGTGCACGACAAGAAGCTCATGATCTTGGGCCTGACTGCTGTGCTCGGCGTCCCTGCTACCCAGCTTCCGCCTGCCCTGCAAAACGGCCTGCCACAGCTGTTTGAGGGCGTTCTGCAGACTTTCCGCACTCTCGATACAGCGATTGAGGCTCGTGAGGCCATGCAGCGCATGTACGAGGGTGGCAGCGACGACGATCTCGACGAAGAGTTTGAGTGGGACGGCAACGAGGATGAGGACTTTGGCGAAGACGAGGATGACGATGTTGACAACTATGAAAACGAGTATCTGCAGCACCTCGCTAGCAAGGCCTCAAAGGCCCTCGGCGGCAATACGGACCTCGAAAACAGCCTTGGATCCGATGACGACGGAGACGATGACGAGTATGACGAGGGCCTCGACGAAGAGTACTCGTTGGATACTCCTCTGGACCACATTGACGCCTACCTGGTTCTGCAAGACAGACTCACTGAAATGCAAGCCCACAACACGGGAACTTACAACGCCATCATGCAGAGCTTGAGCGCCGAAAATGGACAGTTCTTGCAGTCTCTGATTGAAGAGGCCGACCAGAAGCGCATTTCCCAGGCGAGCGGCAACAGCCAGCAGCAATAAGTAGCAGCAACTCTTTTTTTTCTCTACAACCTTAATATTTTCTCAAATGGTCTTGTATGTGTGGCTTGGTCCCGATTTCCTGATCATCAAAGAAAAGGCAGGTTTGGGGATTTTCTTTTTTCTTTTTTCTCTTTCCAATTTTCTTTAACCGATAATTAGGAATCTATAGAGCCTTTAATTCATCTTCGATTACACATAATGTCTGACTGGGGTAAGCATAAATGCTTGCTGGTTGAGTGGATCAGGGTAAATTGACAAAGTCACTTTAGAAATTATGCACTAATCTTCATTTAATTTACCTGGCTTAGAAAACAGCGACAACGAGCACGAGGTTTCCGCGCCAGTCATAGCAGTGCCAAAAAAGAAGTGGGACGACGAGGAGAGCGACGGCGACGACAGCATTCCCGACGAGTGGGATGCCTCTGACGCTGAAGAGTCGGAAGACGACAAGGAGGCAGCAAAGCCAGAGGCAGCAGCAGCAAAGCCCCAGCCTACAAAGAAGAAGACTCCCGAAGAGCGCTGGGCTGAGCGACAAGCCGAGCGGCAGGCGGCCAAGGCTCAGATGATGGCGGCGGGCGGGTTTGACGAGGGCGACAGCGAGGACGACGGCCAGTCAAGGAAGATGCGTGAGCGCCAGTTGCAGCTCGAGTCTGACGCCAATAACGTGGACGACTTGTTTGCGGGGCTCACGGTCAAGGACGTCAAGAACAGGGATGTCCTGACGGCACTTATGCCCAAGACCGAGGCAGAGTTTGACGAGCTGCAAACCGCCCTCGTGGAACGCATCCAAAAGAGCCAGAACCACCGCCTGTATGTGCAGTTCTTGGAAAAGCTGATCCGCCAGCTGGCACTTCCGCTAAAGGACGTTGATATGCGCAAATTCGCCAGCACGCTGACTACCCTTGCCAACGAGAAGCAGCGCATGGTTCGTGATGCTAGCAAGAAGAAGAAGAATACGAGCAAGAAAGCGTCTGTCGTCACATCCACGCCAAAAGCCAAGGTGGACATGAACGACTATAGCAATGCCTATGACGAGTACGACGACTTTATGTAATTATTCCTTCGCTTGCTTTGCATATTTCGTCCTTCTTACATGGTAGCTGCTAGTCAAATACAAAAAGAATTCTATATATTGGACTATTCGAGATAGACTCAGCACACACATGCTTGGCCTAGTCCGTGTATCAGCTGTGCTATATACTCCACTGCGATCTGAACGCCGTCTGGCTCAGTGTGGCATTTTGACTGGCTGTCGCTGCTGGCAAACAGTTGCAGAGCAAGTCGCTGTAGCTCAGGCGACGACCGAACGACTTGGTACTGTTCTGCCTCAGTCAGGCCCTTGATAAAGGTCGCTGAAAATGCACCATCGACAGCGCCAGCTACTGGCAGTTTGCTGTTGCGGCGCGCTCGACTAATCGAACCACCCACTGTCAGCAAGGGATACGCCGCGTGGGTTGGGCCCATGTCTACCATAGCAGTCTCCAGCTGGCACAGCAGCTCAAACGCGTCGTCGGTGATGCCCAGCAGAGTCCACAGTGCGCCATCGACTGTATTAATGAGCACACGGCTATCGCTATTGCCAGCGGACCATGCCAGCGCCTGCTCAGGCCGACGCAGTCGCCGCACGGGGCTTCCGAGTCTGATCCGCATGCACTCGCTGCCCAGATGTATGCCCATGATATAATCCAGCGCAAACTCGCCTAGATGGCTCGGGATGCCCATGGCGTAGACGTAGCCGTCGCTGCTTACGCCAAGGACCAAGTCACCCGATAGGTAGCAGACGTCGGCAGTGTAGACTCCGTAGCGGGCGCTGTGCAGCATGTGCAATTCGTCGTAGCCGTCGCTATTGGTTGCAGGCGTAAAGCGCAATACGTGCACTCCCTCTCTTTGCGAGCCCACAACTATGTCGCTCTCGCGCACATGGAGACTGGTCGCAGGAAAGCGTAACGGGATCTCGCAGCATTCTATCAGCCGCCTCTGTACCACATCGAGCTTGAGAACAAGGCAGGAGGAGCCAGCAGCAACTACCAGGTACTTGTCGTTTAGGTGAGCTAGTGCTGACACTGGGCCCTCGCGCTCTGATTCCCACACGTACTTGAGCTCATACCCGGAGCTTGCAATGCTTTGATCTGTTGTTGGCGCTTTGGGCTGTGACTTGCGTTTCGTTGCTTTCAGGTTGTAGATGATCAAGCGCCCCGACTTTGCCCTTGTAGATGTGCCGCCCCGGCCGTCGCTAGTCGGTGGGTACATGCCCGTGCCTACACATATGTAGCGGTACGACCTTGAGCCGTGGATGTGCCATGTCTCCAACGCATGGACGAGTTCGCCAGGTCGGAGCCTACATTCGGCATGGATCCGCCCGTCGCACGGATCCAAAGCCATGAGACATGAGGTTGGGAATGGCGTGCCAGGGGATTGCGCCAATACGCCTGCCGCCACTAGCAGGTTGGTCTCCGGATCGCAAATGACTCGCCTGGGCTCGCAGCCGATCGCCAGCTCGTCGATGTGACACTGGGGCACAAAGCCAATGCTAAGCAGCCTAAGGGCATCGTTCGTATCGTCAACAGCATAGTACAGCTTTGTGGTGTCGCTGGTATCCGCTTTGCCGATGGCTGGGAGCACAAACCGGACGCGATCTAGCGGCTGGCCATCTCCAAAGCAAGCGGTAATGACGACCTGACCCGAGGGCTTCAAATCAGCAATGAACATTGAGCCAGCAACGATTACAGCTCGCTGGTTGCCAGCCACCGCGTAATTTGCATCGCTCTTGTTGTCGGCAGGAGTGTCCACAGGGACACTGGCAAAGCGGACGGGGGTCTTGCCTACTATATCTCGGGTGACGTTGGCTATATGCCGCCGCTCTTCATCCATTGTGCCAGCAGCTAGCGAGCCATCCAGAGCTAGCTGTAAGAGCGTGCCATCCCGCAAGCCAACCAGTATACTACATGCCTCAGTGTTGCAGAGTATGTAAATATCGTTGATGACCCGGCTAGCATGATTCGGTACTGTGGACTCTGCCCAATCGATGTCCTTGCGACTTGCTTTGCTCGTATCGCCTGGTAAGGACAATGGCAAGTCAAGGCCCATCGAAACCAGCTCCGTGTCTAGGCGCAGTACGTGCAACCTGGGCTCGTATGTACCCACCGCCACGTAGATGTTGTCGCTCAATGTAAACGACCGTAGGCAAGATAGCTCGTGAGCAAATTGCATCTCCGCTGTTGCATGCTCAAGCTCACCCAAGTCAAGTTTGTCGGGGATGGCGATAGCGCGAATGGATGACTGACGTCGCTTACTATGGCTACCGAGGGAGGAAGGTTCAGTTCGTTCATCCACTAGCGTCTCTATGCCCAAAATGGCCCAGCTGCGCCCGGATTGTAAGGAAGTGACAGCAGCGCCATG
This sequence comes from Coemansia sp. RSA 2050, assembly GCA_027578835.1. NCBI lineage: Eukaryota > Fungi > Kickxellomycota > Kickxellomycetes > Kickxellales > Kickxellaceae > Coemansia > Coemansia sp. RSA 2050. Next base: position 5,366 of record JANBSU010000121.1, on the reverse strand, counting down.
TGTAAACACTTCGCCAGGTTGGGTACTAGCAAGCTTGAGTGGCTTTGCTGGACTGTTCTCGCTCAGCTCAGTCGTGGGCCAAATCTCGACACAATCGCTAGAGACACACATCACAGAGTCGGAGGACTCTACCACGCCAATAAACAACACGCACCTACCAACGAGCATCTGCTGCAACGCCTGATACACCTGCCACTCGCCTGTCTCTTCGTCAATTGCAATAGCCACTGCCACCTGCGCTCGTTGGAGTACAAGACACGGACCCACTAGCGGAAGCGTAAAGTGCCATAGCTGAAATGTCACTGCTCTACCCTCTGTCATGCCGTCTGTGATCTCGATCAGTTCCTCGACGCAAGTAGCATGGCCGAATTGTGCACGGTGGATAGCGCCGCCCGGATTTCGACCGCTAGTCCAGTACGCCATATTGGATCCCAGCATAAAGTCGATCATGGGTGACTGGTTGGCCAACACACGGCACACAAGCTGTGTTGGTGCCTTTGTCTCTGCCGTTGTGTCTGCGTTGGCATCAGGCGTCAAGGTGTCAGTGACCCGAATAACAGAGTGGTCGAGGCTATCGCCACTGGCAAAAAAGTAGTCAGAAACGGGCACGCTGGCGGTGGACCCTGGCCGTGCTGCTTCAGCTGCCAGATCTTCTGCGCCGAGAAACAGCAAGACGTTGCCCCAGCTCGCCCTCATCTGACTGACATCCTCAGTGGACTGCAATGCACCACTGACCTTTGTCAAAACTATCGACGGTCTACTTGAGACTGTGGCTAATAGTAACGCTCCACTTTGTGCGGTTAGGTAAACTTTCTGAACTACTTGGCTGGCAACCACCTCGCTTGAGCGCCGGGCTTCGCTCGAGGGCGGATACAGCCAGCTATCCAGTAACGGCGAGCGTGGCACAATGGTTCTTCTGGACTGCGGGCTCTCAATACCAGCCGTTTGGCTCTGTGATACTACAGCAGTACCAGCTACACTGAACGCCTTGACCAGGTCGCAGTCGCCGCTCAGTAGCTGCGTCAGATTCTGGCGGTAAAGATACACGTCGCCTGAGAGTATTTGCAGCGCGCTGACAAAGGCAACCTCGCTCTCTGTAACAAGTAAAAAGCACTCAGGATGCTCAGGAAGCGGCACGATATGCAAGGGCGTAGTCATATTGAATGGCAACGGAAGTTTAGCCAGCAGAGCAACCGATGGTGATCCAAAAGGACGTATCCAGGACTCGTATAGATGCAAAAACACGGACTGTCGCTGGCCGTCAACGACAGCGGCCACTAGCAACATTCGTTGGAGCTCTGCTTTGGCGGGAGTCAGGATAGCGGCATCGCAGATAGCGCCGCCTACTTCGACATTCAGCCGCACATCTAGTGTGACTGGACAAGGCGCTCCTGTTGACTTGCTGTCGATCCAGTCCAAGTACACAAATTCAATGTAGTCTATCCATGACACCAAGCAAATTACCCGCGACAGAGGGTCCACAACAAGCTTTCGCAACATGCGCAAGCACGAGCCGTCTTCAAGTCCTATGAACGCCCGAGTTTCGCTCAATAAGCGAATGCGATAACCTTTGGCATTAAAGTGCTCTACTCGTACCAGCGCAACCACACCGTTCTCGGACAAAACGGCGCACAGCTCGCCCCTGTGTTCGTTGATAGGCGTCTGCGTCTGTGAATTGACGGGTGCGTGCAAGCAAACAATGTCCAAGATGTTGCTGTATACTGGCGTACTGCACACGTTGGTGACTCCCATGCCAGGACCGTCCACACGAAATAGGCAGAGCAATGACCCAACTGCGGCCAACATGTCTAGCTCTCCTCCACTAGAATGATCCGGTCGTAGTTTGCCTAGCGCCGCGCACTTTATCAAGCCCGAATTTAACGTCTGACCGAGATATGCGCGCACCTTGCGCGTGGATCCAGTCGACGCCTCCCATGCTGTAGCAAACGAGGTAAAGCCCGACATGACAAAAAGAGAAGCGCAGATCTATAAAGTAGGAATAGCCAATAGCAATACTGGCAACATGGGCCCAGTCCGCATGACCTGTGCATTGACTAGTGGACACTCCCGTTTCTACATTGTGGGGATCATCAAAAGTAGACTTTATGATATTGTCACTCAATAATTTCCTGGTGGGGTTTTAGCTTTGACTCGCAGACGATTTGGATGTTATTGGCACCCGACGACAGACAATCTCGCCAGTATCTGGCCTGATCTCGGTTATCAGCACATCGTCAACTAGCGAATCGCCAGAGTCGCTCGATCCTTCGTCGTCTTTATAGCTAGACACTCAAGACGCCTCACAGTGTACATCAGCCTGGTATGCGAGTCCTCAAAGTCGATTATTGGAATTGCTACACTTGTCTCCATCTAGAGCTGCAAAGAGTATGAATATTTCCAACTAGTACGCGCCTTTTCCTTGTGAACGCCTGCAGAGTAAATTCAGCAATACGTTTGTCCTTGACTCTCTTGTTCTTGTCGCTTTCCGTAGCATCTTTAATGTCGCCTGTATCCGCACCATTTACTAGTGTCGGCGCCGCTATTATTTACATCAGTCTCCTTCCTTACAGTCAGTAGCTGGGATTTGCCGTGGCTATCTTTGGACTCTCATACAAGCTCTCTGCAGAGCTTCCCTGGGCCTTTTCCCTCATTTAGGCTTTACAGCGCTTGGGCCTTGACAGTGTAGCTGGTATGACTTCTGGAGTTAGCACTATTGTATCGCCAAGTAGAAAATCCCATGGCTGGGATTCCTCAATGACCTCAGCCCGAACCCACCTCTTCATCCCGCCAGAGACCCTGATCTGCCGCCAGATAGCAGCGAGTATAGTCGGCCAGATCGCGATTACGAGTCCATGATCACAATCTTGCGATTATGATTACAAGTGACTATGGTGGCGCTGTTTAAATATGGCGCCATGGGGCACTAGTGGAGTGAGAGCTCTTGAGTTATTTTAGCTCCGATTTTAAGATATATTGTGTTAGTTTTCTAAATACCAAAATAAAACCTAGGGAAAGAGACACATTACTCGTTGTTGTCGTGCAGAGCTGCTCTTTGTACCCAACATACCTGTTGGATAGCAGCGAGTATAGTCGGCCAGATCGCGATTACGAGTCCATGATCATAATCTTGCGATTATGATTACAAGTGACTATGGTGGCGCTGTTTAAATATGGCGCTGCGGGGCATCAGTGGTGTGAGATCTCTTGAGTTATTTTAGCTCATATATTTAGGATAATTATATATAGGGTTTATTCTAAACCCACATAGTACTATCCAACAGAAGGGGCATTCTCTTGGCAAGCACCTTTTTTTCCTTCTTTCAACCAGGTATAAAAGGCTGACACTTTCCCCTCCACAAAATTTATTTTTCATCTCATCCAACTCACTTTTAACTCACCACTCTTGATTTGAACTAACATGTCCAGCAACCACGCATACGAAAACGAAATGCACTTTGGCCAGTCTGAGGCTATGAATGCTGAGTATGGGACTTGTATCCGAGAGTTAGTCCAGCTTATTATTGAACGTGCTACTTTCAATGGCTCCGATATGCCTCCTGCAGATGAGCTAAAAAGTCAGATAGAGGAAAAGGACTCTGAGTGTTACCTAAAATTCGAGCGTGGAGGAGGCCAACACACCCTTTATTACATGCAGAATGTGAGTGAAGACAAGTGGACTATGAGTGAGGTTTTCCAAGAACCAGCTGACTTGGATAACATCATTACCTTTCAACTTTTAAGTATAGCATGTTAGCAGCAAACGTGCCAACGACGCTAATCAGTCAAGGAATCGGAGCAGCATAGCAAATGGAACATTCTTTTGCAACTTAGACATCGTTGGGTATTGTTGGATAGTACGATGTGGGTTTAAAATAAACCCTACATATAATTATCCTAAAGATACGAGCTAAAATAACTAAAGAGATCTCGCACCACTAATGTCCCGTAGCGCCATATTTAAACAGCGCCGCCATAGTCACTTGTAATCATAATCGCAAGATTATGATCATGGACTCGTAATCGCGATCTGGCCGACTATACTCGCTGCTATCCAACACCTTCTTCCCCCTGTGCTCTTCTCTTTAGAAACTACTTTTCTTTTCTCCAACCAAGCAGCAAGACCCGACATGTGGTTGCTTTGTCGAAAAGCTTCCCATTGAATCCTGTCCGCAAGTCAACGTTAGCAAGACTTTGTTAGAACATGTGCAGCTCGCCAATGCACCATGTTTTATTGTGTGACTTGCCGTCTTGATCCAGCAGATCCTGTCGATTAAATTGTCCTAGACGGGTTAAGTTTGAAAACTGAAAAACTACTGTAGATAGAACTAAGGAGAAAGGTAAAGGATACATTCCTGCTTGTTGAACAGTGGCAGCTTAAATGGCAACCCACCATCAAAACGCACCTGAATACATGGAAACACGTTTGAGTGGTCAATCAGATGCAGGGTGACATTATTCAAATGCTAACAGAATTGCTTTAATCACAAGCGCATAAAATTAAAAAGGCCTGTCTGCTAAATGGTGTATGTCATATATTATGTATATAGGTAAAAACTACGTCCCAGAAGCCTTCTATGAAGCAACTCACAGGTGCTTGTCGCCTGTATCACAATCAACTGTCATCATCCTTCTACATACAACGACAAGATTTGCGCAAATGCTCATCAGGCGTATCACAGGCACCGTGGCCCTCCTTGTTGGCAGCATCATCTGACTCTCTTAAATCTAGAACCCAGGTATCATCGTAATTTCTAATTCCAGTAATAACGGCATTTCTACCTTGTGCGAGTGCTATTGGGTAGTTAAACACTATCTTCCCCTTTATAAAGCCGTAAACATCCTCCTTAGAAGGAATACTAGTACCATGCTCAGCAGCAAAATTGATAATCTGTTCTATTGGTTGCTTGTAGAGATATTCTTCCCCCATTTTTACACCCTCAGATACCTTAGAGACTAGATCTTCTTGCTCAGCAATAGTTAGAGTCAGCTTGTCTCCACTAAATATTTCCCCACCAAACACAACAGTATTGCCGTTGCCAGACATTATGACCTCAAAAGTGGACTCGGACAAGTTTATTTTGTCTTCGAGATTCTCTCCAGAAGGTAAAGCCAGATTTCTATCCGTAGCATACAAGCCAATATTTTTTTGGCACAACAAAGGTGCTATATTTTAATATTACGAAAGAAAACAATAAATTATCTAAGTGGATAATCAGTCGTCTCTCGGCGTATCCGGCATTTGTGAAGACAGGACATTGGAGGTCGGAGTTGAAGATGCGCTTGAGATGTCTGCGCTCTGGGAGGAGAGTATGTCGTTTGAATCGATGTTGTGGCTGCTATCCAGTGTGTGTGGTGAAGAGTGGAAA